>JZKD02S2204935.1:14733-32031 GCA_000966675.3 Picea glauca | reverse complement strand
AGAACCACTTCTATTTTCTGGAGCTCATCATGGAGAATGTAATTCTTGATCTCAATGTAATTCAGTCTTTCTGGAACACTGGTTTTCTTTGAAGGCTTCATATAGCTCTGATCATTATAATATATCATGGTTGAATTCAGCTCTTTTTTTTCCTGCTAGCTTATGACATCGTGGTAAGGCTCAAACTGGAACATATCCAAGTGGTACTTCTTCTGTCATTATGAGTGTTTTTCATGGATTAGAAATCCATCATTCTAGACTTTTGAGTAACCATTCTGATACAATATCTCTGTTATAGAATTTTTCACTACGCTTATGTTGTGCATTGGAGGCTCTCCGCCAAGTTGTCTTCTTCCATCTGCATACAAGAGTCTCTTTCGGGTATACCTCAAAACCTTGAGGTCACTCTACATATGCTTCTTTGTTTGATTACTCTATTGAGGAAAACATTCCATACATTCATCTGATGTAAACTCCAACCCATGGATATTGCACGAGATATAATGTCTCAGGTAGAGGTATGTATAGAACAAGCTATCATTAGAGTCATGTCCCTCCATCTGGGAGAACCTTTAGTTATAGATATCAAAATTTCTTTAATTCATTTCTTTAATTCATAAGTATTCCATACACTGTTCTTCATCACAACTTTCATTTCTTCTACTTGATTTCTTTTAATGGGTTCAGACCAAGCTAGTAGTCTTGTGATTCTCGATATAATGACTTGTTGTTCTGGTTTTTCTTTCTTTCTTGGAATCTTCATGTTCTTCCTCATGTTTCTGTTTATCTCTTGGGTTCATGGAGTTTTCTATAGATTACATGCCCTGAAGATTCTGACTTATTTCATCATAGGATCATGGATGTGGATGGACAACCAAGGATATTTTAAGGCTTCTTTTCAAAGAAGACTTCTTCTAAATTCAAACTAAACATGTGTTGATTTTCATGGTTTCTACCATTGATCGGAACATGGATAGATACTTCATATTCTTCAATGGATCATATTATTTAGGATTCTCTCCCTCCTAATCCTTGCTTCATGCATGAATGCATGCTCTTCTTTTGGAATTATATAATCGGCTCCCTCCATCTAAGATAGTCCACGCTTCTGTCTGCATCCTTATTGCCTTTTTCCAAGTGTCACAAGTATTTTCCTTTTGATTGTTGACTTCTTTCAGTTTTTACTTCTTCTAGGTTTCTCTAAGTTTGATTATGATTTCGACAGTTGTAATAGCTTCCACAAGAATTATTACCAAGGATTGTCAATGTACTTCATCTTTCCATGTCTATTGCTTGTCTTAGAGTCATCATGATATCAATCCCTATCTTGTTATTATTCCATAGGCATTGTTTCTCTTTGATCATCTTATCTTCTAAGAAATAGATATGCAATATAGGTATAGAAACTATGCAAACATGGTATGTACAAGAACTATGAAGAATATTGTTACCTTGTCTTAGAAGAAGAAGTTTGTTTTATCCTGCTTGGTCTTCTTTGAGGGTTTCATTTCTTCGGCAACTGATGCTTCAAGTGTTTCTTTCCTTTTATTTAGCTCGGGACAATGATTCTTGTAGTGACCATATTTTTGACAGTTGAAGCATTGTATTTTTGACATATCTTTCTCTTGATTTGGCTTCTTCCTTGAGCCAAACTTCCTTTTATTCCTAAAATTCTTGAACCTTGTTGTGAAGGCTTGATCATCATACTTGTTTTGGGGTTTCTCTTTTGCACTAATCCTTGATTTTTCTTGTTCACATAAATTCCAAATTTCTTCAAATGTCAGATACTCCTTCCTTGTGTTGATACTTGTGGAAAATGCATCCCATGTCTTGGGGAGACCATTGAGTACTGTATTTACTAGTTCCTTCTCTGAAATGATCTCTTCAATAGCTTGTAGTTGATATCTTAACTGCTAGATTCTCACAAAGTATGATGTTATGCTATCATTATCATTCATTTTCATGTCACGAAGCTCCTTCTTTAGAATCATTAGCTGTCCAATGTTTCTAACTAAGAAGCGGTTTGTTAGGGCATCATACATATTTTTAGATGAGTCAAGATGGGAGATGTAGGGTATCAAGTGGTATTTTATAGAGTCCACTATGATACTCATGGCATTGATGTCATTATCATTGAACTTCTCCATAACTGCAACATATGAGGTTCCTTCTCTTTTCCTTCTTTGAACTGTGGTTCCATGATCTTTCCTTTCACGATGTCCAACACTTTATTCTTGGAAAGGATGAGGTAAATCCTTGTCTTCCACACTTTGAAGTTAGAATCCCTTTCTAAATTGTTTTGTGACTTCATAGAGTAAGTCATAACTTCTTTGACTTGGTCAACCTTAACTTTGACCAAAAACTTAAAATTGACATCTTGGCTTGCTGAGAATACCAAGAGGTGCGCTAGGCTAGGGCGCACTAGGATATCCAAAAATTAGGTCGATCTCTTCACTTATGGTGCCTCAACAAGAGGGTTAGGGTTTCGTTGATGTAGCAAAAATTGGCTGCAACTGCAACTGCAACTGTAACTAAGAAAATCCTCCCAATATATCTTCTAGTGGTTAGACTATTCGAAGATAGCATGGGCCCATAACCTGTTAGAAAATAATGGATGTGTGCGTTTAACCATAGACAATATAGCAATATTGTCACCCAACCATAGATCGAAGCCACCCCCAAGCACCTTCATATTGAAAGAGAATGATTCCGAAAGAAAACAATAGCCAACCAAGGATAATGGATAAATATAACCAAGACTGATCAGAAAGTCCAACCATAACCAACATAATGTCTGAGCCTAAACCAAGAAACCAGATTGCGGCAACTGTTGGCTGAGGCTGCTCCCCAAACTTGCACACTAGCCCAGTTCCTACAGTGTGCACTTCTTTCAAGCCGCAATTCTGAGCAGTGTGTACAAAATGAGGTCTAGCTACTTGTATTTATACTATTTCTTGAGCTGTCTGGGCTGACTTCTCGTTCTGGAGACTAAATACTTAATATTAATTATTTCCTTGAGCCGACTTGTCTTCTAGGGTTATGTTCAATGCTTTAGGGTTACTTCTTTCTTTTCGGAATATTCTATTCTCATCAGGGTTACACGTGGAGGTAAATACCTCCCGCAACTACCATAATATCAAAAGTCAGAACATCAGAATAGAATATATCAACCATCAATATGTAGTGAAGCTTCTTATCAATGAACACATATGTCCATCTTCTCCATTATTTTTCTTCTTCTATGCCATTTTCTCAATACCTTTTGTTTATATTTCTAAACTGAGTATAAGGTTGAGTTATTGAGTGTTTCTTTTGTATTCTTCAAATATTTTTCTTATATGATCATGGATTATTGACAACCATGTCTGTGATTGCCATATGTAAGTTAGGATTGATATTGAATTCAATGAGATTTAGTCTTGTGTTTGACAAGCTTCATTTCTGAAGATTTATTCAATTGGTTTGTTGAGATGTTCTTTAATGATGAATATATTTCATGAATAAAACTCCACAGAGAATTACTTTAGAGCATGACTTCAATGATATTATATATCTTTGGATTTCTAAGTGTGAGTTTTTCGAAGTATGCTTATCAAATTTTCTTTTGTTTTAACTACAATACTCTTTAAAAATTCTTTGAGATGATCAAAACTACTCTCTCCTTTTCTTGTGAGAATATATGGATGTATTCATTGTTTGCATGTGATTAGGAGGGTTGTATGTATGATTTTGATCACAAATATATTATGATATTGAATTTCCCCTTCAATATTTCTATTGATAAAATATTTATTGCTATATAAAGATCAAATTAGGTTTTTTTTTGTTTGTTAATTTGTCTAGACCTGCTGGTTGTGGGATTAACCTATGGCTTGAGAAATCGTGACTCAGGGGCATCTAAGCTATAAAAATCACCCGGGGATCACACCCGCCCTAAGCCACACCAACCCTTAGCATGGTTGGATTTTTTGTCCCCGCAGGTTTTGAACCAGTGGCTTTAACAACACAGAGTGTCTTAACAACACACTCTGTCACCCACTGTCCTACACCTCAGGGAAAAAGATCAGATTAGGTTATTCAAGAACCATTCTATGTATAAATTAAATAAATAAAGAAATGGGGTTTGTTGTCTAAGAATTCTTCCTAATCCACGATATTAAAGACATATATTTTAGCCAAAGAGGAGTACCACCTCTATAAAAATGCAGGGGGATTTATATCCTTGTGAGGTTGTTGTTTCAATATTAACCTATTAAAACATCAACAATGCCTCGGTGCACATATAAAACTATTTCACTGGTGTTAAAATGATCAAACTCACCATTATTGTTCATATCGGAGGTTGTTAGAGGATGCGAGTAGTCAAAATCTTTGTAGAGATTTTTTTCAGTGCATATTTTTGTACTATACACCCCAGTGCACATATAAAATACCACACAAATGATAAAATGATCAAACACATCATTATTGTTCATAGCAGAGGTTTCTAACAAATTTGAGCAAAATGTTTTTGCGAAAAAATATTTTCCATGCACCTATATTGTACATTCGCCCCCGGTACTCAACTAAAACATAACACACCGGAGCGTAGATGTTCAAACGCACCATCATAAGTTATAAAAAATAAAAAGAACTGATCAAAGCACACTAGTACCATTGAATCTTACGTATTGGTGAGTACACAATGTTCGATGGCACAATGTATTAATGGTAAATAAAAATAAATTACCATATTGTTTTTCATTGTGACACCTCATCTAGTGCTTTGAATCTTTCAAGAAAGCACCGATGCTTACTCTATTTTCACAAACGGCCTGTTTTTGGTGCTTATCAGTGATTTGGATAGCTCCACTGGTCGATATTTCATGCATTTCCATTTTTTGGAAATTACCACGAATTTTCATTGCCCCTCAACGATGGAACCATGTGTCCTCGGGACATGAGAGTCCAAGTAATTTTTATATTACCTTCCCATTTATGTTTTCATGAGTTTAAAATTTAGGAGTTTTTTCAATTTTTTTTCCATATCCATGCAGTGCTTCATTTTGATTTGGATCGTTGATCCAAGAGGATATCGGTGGCCACCCACCTTTTCTAACTGACTCAAAACAATTTTTTGGTGACTTACTATTTTTAGCAGTTTTTTGGTTCCTGAACTTTCGGGGCCATTTTGAGAGCCTAAATGATGCTTTTTCATGATCATACACTTAAAAAATAGTTTAAATATCTGATTGATCCCCTTAAATTAATCTCTTCATCAATACCTTTCCAACAAACTATCGTGCACTAAAAAATGAGGTCGTATGCAAAAGTTACGACTTCGGGAAGTTGATGTACTAACTTACCCCAACGGGGGCCCACAAGACTTTTGATGCTTCATCTCCTAAGGTTAGGTTTTTGGATGTCTAGGGTTTTGGAATTCTTGTTTATTGTAAAAGGGCCTTCATATCCTCATTGTACTCATCTTCTTGCAAATGAATGTAGTTGTCACATCTCTTCTCAAAGATAAGCTACCACCATTCTACCAAGATTGTTTTCATTCTGTATTTTACAGTTTTCAATATATTTCTTATTTAATAGAAGCCAAGTTTTACTGAATCTCTATTATTGTTCACTGTGAATCTATGTTAATATTATAAATTTGCGGTTTCATTTTGTTCTGCTCATAAATCAGAATCAGTGGTATCAGAGCAATTTGCTCCTTGTCATTTTTTTAATGCATGTCCCCGATGCAGTCAGGGTATAAAGAGTTGGGTCTCGAGATTGTTTTTCTTGAGGACAACTTCTCTCACACAACCAAGAAACCATTGTTATAGGATAAGTCCGTAGGTGCGGACACTAACCGACCTCTCTAGATCCACCTGGTATCTAGAACAAAACAGGACAGAATAATACACTTTCCCTAGATCTAGCCTATTGAATGAACTAAGAGATAAGGGCTATGGACATACCTTATGAATGCTTTCCTTATGTCTCTGTTGTTCCAAGCTTTGCTTCAATGATCTTGTCCCGTCCATATCACAACAAAAAGAACCAATTGAAGTAAAGACAAGTTAAGATATTCAATGACTAGTCTATACATATGATCAAGGAATTATGTAATAAAGTGACATCGTCTTTATGGGAAAGGGACATATTACTGTATTGCGTTAATTGAAAGAGAAAATTACAACCTGAGCCTTGATTTCATAAGTCTCCTTTCGACGGCTTCTATCTCTGACACACACACTTTCTCATGTATGAAGAAAATCTACCACATGTGATGACCTTGTTGTTGTCTCTTGCTGCTGTAGCATCAGTCCTCCACACAGTCTTGCACTAATTCTCTAATCAATCGCTTGCTAACTTGTTGAACTTCTTCTTGCTTAACCCTTTCTATGAGCAATCTCCTCAATATATAGGAAGAGATAGATTATTTATTTGGATAGGGAGTGATCCCAAGATATCTGGAATGACAGTACTTGAGTAACCACTCGAAAGCCAACTCATCCTTCTAGAAGATTCCCTTCTAGAAGATTTGAGATCTTTATCTTTTTCCCTTTTAAAATCATGTCTGCACCCTAACCATGAGTACAATGCGGGAAGTTCGCACCCCAGCTTAAGGTATCCTGTGGGAAACAATCATTCCCGTAGGTGAATGTATAAGCAGCCTGTGAACATGTTTCAAAGTATGCATTCAGGAAGAAGACAACTGTAACTTTTCTTAGGAAAGTATTCTTGGTAAAGAGATTGATTTTCCATCATCATGACATCATCACAATGACCAAATTTTTGGATAACAGAATGCCCCCCAAAGTCTGAGAGCGGAACCAGTGACAGTCGATAGACTTTGTAAGCTGCATGTGTGTGTCAAGAACCAAAAACACATCTAATCAGAGACCTGCAAACATCCAAGAATCAGCAGAATATCATATATATCAATTCTGAGGTAGGCATTCCCATACTTAGATCATAGACTGATGACATCATAAGCTAAGTTCATGGCCACCAATTATACACTGTGGATCCATGCCGTCACTATATAGCACAACCACTTGAATACACTGTGGATCTGTGCGACAAATTTTCAGTCAAGAGGACATAGCCACGAATCATACACAGTGGATCTATGTGTCGCAAATCATGTATACTCCATTGCAACCTAGATCACAAATATAATATCTAGGGTCTTCAATCTCGTCACCCAAAGTACGAATATGACCATGTGATTACATGTGTCGAAGTCGAACATGGTAGAAACCACTTGATTACCGGTCATTGATGTATACTGTTAACAAGTGCGAGGGAAATCACCATTAATGTCAATGACTCCCAAGGTACTATAGTACAATCCATCGATTATGAATAAATGATTTGATGTCGAACACTTGATGGAATCTCTCGATCAGAGGTCAATATTGTAAACCCACTATCGAAAGCGAGAAACTTTCCATTGAGGCATGCAAGCTTCAAGGTACTGAATAATTTCTAAGTCTTAATTCTGGATAATGTGCTGAAATCGACAGAACAAGACTCATCACAGGAGGGCCTTGATATCCCACCTTAGTGACATGAAATGAGTAACAGAGTTTGTAAGTGAAACAGAGCATGTGACAATTGGACTTTGGACACAGGGAAGGCCGATACAGAATGAAAGTATAACTGCAGATGGCCGACTCAATAGAGGTTTGGACTGCTCTTGAACATATGGATGACACAACCAATGATTTGGCAGCATTGACTCAAAGACGACACATGGAAATACCTTGTTATTAAATCGAATGAGAAACAAATGGATTTCCCAAACCGACTTCAAATGATGAATAGGGGGTGTCATGTTCAAGAGCGACACTTACTGCCAACTAACACAAAAACGAAACATATCCCTTTCCCAAATTTTCCCCCACCATTTCTGGCAAGTACCTCTTTATTTTTACACAAGATTGAAGAGGATCACATATGCTTGTTTATATAAGCTCATCCTTCGGACGAGTCCCTCGGAGTATTTTTAACGAACCCTAAGAAGGAGTGGTTCGGTCCCATCACGGGTCATTCAATGTTTGTTTAACGAGTCTAGAGATAGAAAACTCGAAGGTTTTTCAGGATTATAGAGTTTGGAAAAACACTCAAAAAGAGAACTCTCTCAGTTCCTTTTTCATACAATAGTCCAACGAGACCGAAAAAGGGGTAAACTATCGCTCGAAGGACGTGTAACTTCAAATACTTTAACGAGTGTGAAAAGAGAAAGATCACTCGGCAATATTCTCATATTTAGGGAGTCATGAAAAGAGCTTAAAGTTAACTCCAGGGGGGTTCCTTTTTCGTGTAACCATAACGAGCCCGGAAAAGAGATAAAATAACGCTCGATCACGTTCTAGGTTTTTTTCAAGTGTAAGAACGGATAAAAGGCACTTGAGGTCTTATATCAAAAACATAGGAAACAAACAAAAACGCATCATATCGCAAAATTGTTTTGTCCATAATCATCTGCATAGGGTACCTGCAAGTCATTTCACTCACTTTCGTATTAGAAATTAGGGTAAAATAGTGAATAAATACAAAAAACCCACTTTTAATATGGTAAAAAGTAAATAAAACAAATTTACTATTCATTTTTACCATATTGTTTTACCCATTTACCATTGTAGTGCAAAAATTCCCATTTTACCTCCGATCTTCACCGTCAATTTGCAGGAGCTTCGAGGAATCATTTCACGAACCGTCCAGATCAGATTGGTAAGTCCTCAATTCCCTAGCCTTTCATGGTTTAATTTCATGATTTTAGTGGTCAAATTTTAAGTTTTAGGTGAGTTTTTGAAACCCTACGCGTGAATGAGGGTTCCCGCAGGGTGCCCATACGGGGCCTACGGGAAGTCTTCATTCCCGCAGGTGGGCTTAAGATACAGTGCGGGAAGTCTGCACTGTGTGTTATAAGTCACCTACGAACAGTGCAGTGCCCAAAAAATTGTATAATATTTAGCCATTTAAATCAATTCTTTCCATGTTTCAAATTATTAATTATCTTCCCATGGTTGCCATGCAGGTTAATAGTCACACAATGGTGCTCGAATGGAGAGAAAGGGAACACAAGGATGACAATGATATCACCGAAAATCACCCTCAAACCATTGTCGCTTTAAGAGATTGCGGTCTCCTAAAGTATTTCCACATACCGGGCATGAGAGCCCAGGTTCGATTGTTGGAACATTTAGTCCGAATGTGGGATCCAGATCAGCAGGTCTTTAATGTCGGTGCCCACACATTGACGATTGATATTGAATATATCTACTTCTTGACTGGGTTGTCAAGTTGAGGTGCTCATGTCAGTTTGACTGGTAGCCGCAGGGGTGGCATGAAAATGAGCGAGTATTGCCGAGAGTATTGCGTGCCAGAGGAAGAACGAAAAAAAGGAAAAGTGGCCATCTGGGGACTGACAGATATAACTCTCTAGACCATTCTCTTCACTATAGCTCAGATGGCAGGAAGTGTTGCCCCGCATATGTCTCTATAGAGCTACTTTCAGTATGCCCTCGAGTGTATCGAGCCCCGGGTCTTCAACTGGGCAGATGCAGTGTTACGCAACCTTAAGAAACAACTGACAAAAAGCAGGCGTGGAGATCTAAAGCAGTTCGGTTATGGATCGCTGCTAGTGTCCTTCTTCTGCGAGAGGGTTCCCGTGTATAGGCTTCAGGAAAATTGGCACTTTCCGGGTCCCAGGGATCCTCGGATGTTACGATGGTGCCAACTCATGGCCAGGCATGTGACAGGACCTATCGTCAGGTATGACGATCGCTTCTTTGACTGGCTCCAAGGCCAGGTCTTGATGATAGAGGATTATGCGTATGCTGTCTTGGAATTTCGCAGTGATCCTGAGCTTGCCCTTCCTAAAGATGCACAGTGGGGGGATATTGGTAAGAAGTACACCAACTTTTTAACTTTTTAGATGTTTTTGTATTTTCATCATATTAAATGTTTTTGGTTTTTATAAAATCATCCAAATACTAACACCAAAATTTTACTAATAACACAGATGTTGGGGCATACAGACCAACCAGTAGTTCTCATGTTCAGCGTCGAGGAGAAGCAGCAGTTCCAGTCCCCTAGTATGCCGAGGACTACCTTACAGTGGAGAAAAACTTAGAGGGCTTGATGGTTGATGTTCCAGAGATGCCTCTGGAGGAGATCCCACGACGCGATCAACGTCACACCGTGGGAGTCTTTGCCTCTATGGGTCATTTACTCCGCAGAGTAGCCAGGACCTTAGCATGCTATCATGAACATCATTAGTGATGTCACTTTGTAGAAGCCAGGAGCTTCATTTTTTGATATTTTGGTCTTCGGACACATTTTGTAAAAAAAAACTTTGACCGTTATATATATATACATGGGTTCTACCGGCTTACTTTACAATTGTGTACATTTTAATGTGTTTGATTTTATAAATGATTTAAATGCCTGTCTAACACATAATTAGCTAAAGCATCTGTCAATGTATTAAGACTTCTCGGAATGTGTTGATATTCTATGTAATCAAAATGTCTTTCCAAGAGACGAATCCACAAATATATCCTTAATAGAGTAGGACTTCGAATAGAATATACATTACTGAGCTATAGTACTACCAACTGCGAGTCAAGACAAACAACCAAATAACGAATTCCAAGAGAGATAGCGTCAACCAATAATTCAACCACGGCGCTATACTCTGCAATATTGTTCGTTGCTCGGCCAAGACATATACCTCGTAGAGATATGAGTTCATTTGCCGGGGCATAGATTTCCTAAGCAGCGGAAGCTAGGTTCCGAGTATTACGACTAGCACCGTCGGCGAAGCCAATATAAGGTAGCGAATACTTTGACATCTGGCAATCAAACACAATGTCACGTAAGGGTAGAAACCAGGTAACGTCAAAGGAAAAACTAAAGTAACACACACACTCAGTATGATACATAAAAATACAGTACTCATGCACAAATAACTCATGTGTAGTACTTCTTCAAGTACAACCCATTCTTGGGTTCACTCAAAGGCACACCATCACAGTCCACTAGCTCATACGCTCCTTTTTCCAAAACTTTGCTAACAATATAAGGCCCACACCACATTGGTTCGAATTTCCCAGCTCCAAAGACATCTTTATCTTGTTCATATAGAAGAACAAGATCGCCTTCAGAGAAGACACGAGGTTTGACATGCTTGTCGTACTGTGCCTTAACACGTTTCTTCTGGGCTTCTATTACAAGAGTAGTGTCACGGCGAGTCTCGTCTAATCGCATCAAATACAATATATGTTCCTCTTCGATATAAGTATTAGGTAAGAGTTTACAACTAGCTTCAAAGACGGTATCTCGCATTCTATTGGCAGAATGGCTTCCATGCCATAAACTAATCGAAAAGGCGTGAATCCTGTGGAAGACTTAACAGATGTCCGATATGCCCATAATGCCGAAAATAACATCGTGTGCCAGCTGGTTTTATGGATTCCTATCATCCGTCGAATCATAGTTATAAGAATCTTTTTGATAGCTTCGACCTGACCATTGGCCTATGGATAATAGGGAGTTGAGCTATCATGACGAAGCCCCAACTTCTCTGTAAGTTCAGACATCATATTATTTCTAAAATGACTACCGTGATCGGTAACGATAGCCTGAGGAACACCAAAATGAGTGATGACATGGTTTAAAATAAATAAGGCTGCATTCTTCCCAGTATTATCGAATGTCGGCATTGCCTCGGCCCACTTTGTGAAATAATCAACAGCTACAATAATGTAACCATGCCCCCCAGTCGAGTGAGGGTGACATGTCATGAAGTCAATGCCCCATTTAGCAAAAGGACCAACTGAGACTACAGGATGAAGGGGAGCAGGATGCGATCGAATCTTCTGATTATATGTCTAGCAGGCATGACACTTTTGAACAGCAGTAATGCAGTCAGTGAATAGGGAATGCCAAAAGTAACCTGCACGTAAGATCTTCTGAGCAGTAGCATACCCAAACATATGACCACCACATGCTCCTGAATGGCAGTCATTCAAAGCTTTCTCAGCTTCATCAAAATTCAAACAACGTCGAAAGACAGAGTCAATACCTCGACGGTAAAGAGTATCACTGAGGATAATATAATGACGTGCTTGGTAACGGACACGGCGTCATTCATTACTAGACAAAGTAGGCCGGAAAGTTTGAGTTTGGATATATATAATGATATCTCTGTACCAAATATCATCGGTATTGATAAGGAAAAGTGACTCGTCAGGTAACGAATCAACTGCTACCTTTTCCGTGGCAGTGTGGGGAAAATCACAAATTAACTCAACGAAAACTAGAGATTTCTTTGACATGGCGCGATCGAATTCCAAATCGAACTCCCGGAGAATAAAAATCCACTTGGAGTACTTTCCCCCCAGCAATTGACGTGTCAATATGTGTTGCATGGGGTTACAGTGTGAAATCACTATAGTCTTCCTGGAAAGAATATAATGACGGAAACGTTGGACTGCTTGGACAACAGCCAAGGCCAGCTTCTCAACATGTTGGTACTTGATTTCCGTGGATGATAAACTTCTACTCAAGTAATAGATAACATGTTCATCGTGGTTATCATCCTCTTGAACGAGGACCATGCCGATAGTAAAATCGGATGCAGCTAGATAAAGAAAGTAATCTCGACTGTAATCCGGAGGAAAAAGAAGAGGATCTTTGGTAAGGGATAACTTTAAAGCTTCAAAAGCGTTGTTAGCAATTTTATCCCAAACAAACGCTGATCCTTTCTTTAGAAGACGTGTGAAACCTCGAGTAATCTTGGCATAATTCGGGATGAAATGACGAAGAAAATTTTCTTTCCCCTGCAAACTTTGTAACTGACGCAAAGAAGAAGGAGGAGGGAGGTTAAGAATCACCTCGACCTTGATAGGATCTACCCTGATCCCATGGCGTGAAACAATGAAACCGAGGAGACGGTCAGATTCTACGCAAAAGACACATTTATGAGGATTCAAGCGAATGCGATAGAATCGGCAACGAACAAAAATTGCTCGGAGATGAGTAGGGTGATCGACTCGACATAAAGAGTGATCCGGAAAATCGTCCAAATACGGTTGAACAATATGCTTGATATCGTGAAATGCATAAGACATAGCACGTTGGAACGTAGCACCTGTGTTCTTCAGACCAAAAGGAAGTTTCCTGTAGGCGAAAGTACCCCAAGGACAAATAAAATCCGTTTTGTGTTGGTCCTCAGGAGCGATATTGATTTGATTATAGCCGGAAAATCCATCCATGAGGGAAAAGATTTCACTGCCGGCACAGTCATCGACGATTTGGTCAACGAAAGGGGTTGGAAAATTGTCCTTTGGACAAGCTTTGTTGATATCCCAATAATCAACACAAACGCATATACTACCACCCTTTTTATCAATCAGTACTGGGTTGGAAAACCATTCTGTCAATGCCACGGGGTAAATGAAACCGGCTTTAAGAAGTTTTTCAACTTCGAGTTTAATGGCTTCCGCTTTACGTGGATGGACAGGACGTAGGCATTGCCAGACTGGTTTATCTCCGGGGTATGTCTTAATCTCGTGAACAACGATAGCAGGTTCAATACCCGACATCTCTTCGTAACTCCACGCAAAAATATCACAGAATTCTTTAAACAAGGAAGTATAAGTGACAATTTCTGCGGGAGAACAGGAAGCTTCGATGTGAACGTTCTCGACGATCCCAGGTTTCACTGAAATATCTATGGGTATCGTGGGTGAAATGTTACTGAGATTCCCTTCTGCCAACACATCTCGTGTGGGTTGGGAAACTGTGGAGATAACAACAACGGTTGATGGAGTCGAGATCCACTGATAATTCTCAAGAGTCTGTTGTTCCAGAAACAAGATGGAACGATGATGTCCATCATCCCAAGGGGTGTCTTCCATGACGGACATAATCATCTCGTCAGTGGGAAAGATGACATGGAAAGTATCAGGAGACAACTCGTCAAAAGAAGAAGTAATAGGGGTTGTCGATTGAATGGCTTGATAAGCGGACTCAACCGGACTTAACGGCATGACGTTGCCGAAACGAACATGATCTCTAGGATCAGGGACTACCCAAGGGTCAACAGACACTGGAAGTTCATGAGGTATAGTAGAGATCATATTAATAGACGCAATAAATGGGCGTCGAAGATCGGGTGGTGGTGGTATGGGGAAAGTACCCATAAGTGAAGATTCTTTTAAAAGACCGACTCCGACATTCTCATAACCCAGTGGGGTTTTAGCAATGAAAGGAATGTTGCCAACATGGGTATCAGCATTAAAAAAGGCAAGTTGATCAACCGTAACCACTTTTCCTTGGTGAGGAAATCGTATGACACGGAAAAGGGTTGACACGACAACACACATAGAATCGACCCAGCTTCGACCAAGTAGAAGATTATAATCTAAGGGAGTATCGAAAACTTCCACTTCCACCTGAACGGTCTTACCTTCCAAAGTGACAGGCAACGATGGTAGAACACCATAAGGTTTAAAACCCGAGCCATTGAAGGCTCGTAAAGTGTTTTGTGATTCGTTTAACGGTGGAGAGCCAATGGATTTCCAACAAGAAAAATACGTTACGCACGTAGAGGCACCCTCATCAATAACAGTCCGGAAAATACTCTTCTCGGAGACCACAACTTGGATTTGAAATGCAAGCTGCGGGGGTAACCTTGGAATGTGATCATCCAAGTTAAAGACTATCAGATTTGTATATGTTGGATCAATGCCACCTATAGCTTTCAACAGCACCCTTCGTTGTGCAGGACAAGACTGAAGGACTTCCAGGGCAGACATCGCTGAAGGTGCTTGGGCCAGATCTTCGAAAATGCTATAGTTCTAGGCTGCCCGAGCATAAGGATTGAATGCCGAATTAACGACACCTTTCGGAGGTTGCAAAACTGTATCAAGATTCGGTCGTTCGAGATGAAGAGGACCGTTCGCAGGTGGGTTTGGTGGAGAAGGCTGTACCAAATCGGGAGGTAAGTCATCAACCTTCTCCTTAGAGGGAGTATAGTCTTTAGCTCTAGTGGTAAGTGCAACATTGTTTTTCGTGGAATCACCAGTGCACATCAAAACATAAGATGATGTAGAAGTAGAGGGTTGGTCGTGAATGACCAACGAAGCCTGTTGTTGAGATGGGAAGGGTTGAGACAAGACAACCGGCGTAGAGGGCTTCGGTGCTCCTTGAAGGAACTTGTTAACCTTGGCACGTCTCGGACAATCCTTCGTGTAGTGATCTTCACCACAGATAAGGAAAGGGTAGCGTGGTTTGTGCTTATCCCAGTCATCAACAGGGGGTGATTTGGTTTGCTCATTCAGATTATTGTTTTTACCCTCCTTATTCTTGCCTCTCCCTTTTCTAGACTTAGTCTTACCGGCCGACGTAGATTGAACAACGTTCACTTCATAGGTTTTACCAGTGGGAGTAGGAGACGGAGCACTTTGCACATTAGAAGAATTGGATTTCAGGGTTGTAGTTGACACAGAATGTGAGTGGCTATGAGTGGAACCAATCACACCATCAGCTGCATGTGAGGTAGCCGGAGCAGTAGAAGTAGTAGAAGTATCAGGACAAGGTAGATCAGGTAGTAAATCATACAAGGTTCCCATTTGCGAATAAACAAGATCTAGATACTGAGCACGGCTAATAGCCTACTCTTCGGTGACAACACTGCCCATAGCAATGTCTTTTCCAATTTTGTTTACAAAAGACTTGGTAAACCACTCTGCCAGTAACTGATCAGGAAGCTCAAGTTTCATGAGACGTCTCCTTCGTCGCCACTCATGAATATGATCCGATATATGAGTGCCCGAGCTTTGTTTGAAGGAGGTTAGAATCTCAGTTCCTGTATCGTAACGAATCGGTAACTGGTAGTGTGTGAGAAAGGCCATTGCGAGGGTGTTGAAATCGGAAAAGAAACCTCGTGGTAATTCAATGTACCACTTCGCAGCAGCACCCGTAAGAGTTCGTTGAAAAAGACGTAGTCTAATGGAGTCATCCATCAACGAGTTGGACGAACACCACAAATGGAAAGTCATGACATGATTATTTGGGTCCTCTCCCGCCTTCCCATCGAATTTGGGAATGTCCGATGGAAGCTTTGCAGGAATAGCAAACCATTGGGGAGCGTGATGAATAGGATCATTGAGAATCCTGGACAAATCTGGCAGATCCAAAGTAGCAAGAAAAGGCAATTGCCGATTCACCTGTGGATACTGGTGACTTTGGGGTGGAAGCCCTATCGGTAGACCAGTGGGACCGTATGCAGTTTGCCCCCAGAGGGAAGATCCTGGTTGGTTTGGTGGTGGTTGAATTGGATAATAACCCCAAGGATTTTGACCTTGAGTTTGGGGTTGAGTAGTTTGACCAGAACCCCAGATAGGATTAGTCACCCCTGGATATGGTTGGCCTGTAGTAGGGACAGTTTGCTGCCCCCCAACATTTTGAGGAAAATTTTTCATAAGTTGATTCCAATACTGGGCCAACGCAGGAGGTATGTTTTGTCCTAAAGGTGAGGTTGGTCCCCCTATCAACGGGACAGTTCCACTCGGAAGTTTTGCGCCAACCGTAGGTTGTGTAGTAACAACGTTATGTCTGGGGAAGGGAAAATGAAACAGAACCATTCCACTCTGTCCACCAACAGGAATTTGTACATTAGGTGCAACGGTCGGGATAGTGCCACTAGGATTAGGATTTCCAGGCGGAAACGGAGGGAGTGTCGGAATGAAATTGGGAATAGGATGCCCAGGAAACTGAGGACCACTTGGAGAACCAGCTGGAGTTTGTGGGGGTGTTGGATGGGAAACATTCAACGATGGATTCAAAGCATGGTAACCAGGAGGCAAATTCAGATTAGCCTCGGGAGTTCTCTGGGTATTAATAGGAGGAAGAGTAGTAGCAGTAATTCCGGTTTGAACACTCGTAGTATTAGCGAGGTGGGCCATCTCGGGAGGAAGAAAAAAATGATAAGAGGTAGTTTCGGGTGTAGTCTTGGGTTCAGGAGTCGTAGGAGGGTTGACGAGTTCGTAGACAGGGGATTCAGTGCCAAACAAGACTCGTCGGAAATTACCTGACCCAAAAGGATCTTGGCCTACTACACCGTGAGAAGGCCCAGCAATTGATTCAGAATATATAGCAAGAGTTTCTTCATAAAGATGAAATCGTCCTGAAGGTCGTTCACCACGACGAATGCGATAATCCTCTATAGTATTGGTAATGCGAAATTCCGCAAGAGGATCAGTGGGTTCTACTTGTGGAGGTGGTGTAAAAACTTCTGGGACG
>JZKD02S2204935.1:0-12846 GCA_000966675.3 Picea glauca | reverse complement strand
ACAAAACAAGACAGAATAATACACTTTCCCTAGATCTAGCCTATTGAATGAACTAAGAGATAAGGGCTATGGACATACCTTATGAACGCTTTCCTTATGTCTCTGTTGTTCCAAGATTTGCTTCAATGCTCTCGTCCCATCCAGATCACAACAAAATGAACCAATCGAAGTAAAGACAAGTTAAGATATTCAATGACTAGTCTATAAATATGATCAAGGAATTATGTAATAAAGTGACATCATCTTTATGGGAAAGGGACATATTACTGTATTGCATTAATTGAAAGAGAAACTTACAACCTGAGCCTTGATGTCATAGGTCTCCTTTCGACGGCTTCTAGCTCTGACACACACACTTGCTCATGTATGAAGAAAATCTACCACATGTGATGACCTTGTTGTTGTCTCTTGCTGCTATAGAATCAGTCCTCCACACAGTCTTGCACGAATTCTCTAATCAATCGCTTGCTAACTTGCTGAACTTCTTCTTGCTTAACCCTTTCTATGAGCAATCTCCTCAATATATAGGAAGAGATAGATTAGTTATTTGGATAGGGAATGATCCCAAGATATCTGGAATGACAGTACTTGAGTAACCACTTGAAATCCAACTCATCATTCTAGAAGATTCCCTTCTAGAAGATTCGAGATCTTTATCTTTTTCCCTTTTAAAATCATGTCTGCACCCTAACCATGAGTACAGTGCAGGAAGTTCGCACCCCAGCTTAAGGTAGACTGCGGGAACAATCATTCCCGCAGGTGAATGTATAAGTAGCCTGTGAACATGTTTCAAAGTATGAATTCAGGAAGAAGACAACTATAACTTTTCTCAAGAAATTATTCTTGGTAAAGATCTTGATTTTCCATCATCATGACATCATCACAATGACCAAATTTGTGGATAACAACCATCCATGGAAGGAAAAAAAAAATATTACGGGATATGAGATCCTTTCAAAATGTTGCTCAAGAAAGCCCTTGAGTGATAGAGGAATGAGATGATGGATAACTTTGCACAAATCCTTCGACGACTGTCGATAAGTGATACATCCACCTCAAGCGGAGACACCAGCCCCTTCAAGGTACATATCAATTTTAATATTCCTATATTTTAAGGTCAAATAGATTTTGATGTCGTAGATAATTGACTAATGCTTCTAGAAGGTTATTTTTCTGTAAACAACTTTTTTGATAGAGAAATGATTACATTTTCGCTCCCCAAGGCCACTCCCCATGACAAATATTGTTGGGAAACTTTTTGTGAGAAAAAGGAAATATAGGGATCCACATTTTTTGTAGTTTCACCCACTTGGGGTTCCTTCATGGATGTTATTAAGGAATAATACTACCATGTTGGAATTTATGATGACTTATATACAAGATGGACCACACTGCGGCAGGAAAGAGACCAAACAGTGCCAGAGTTCAAGAATTCCTTCCATGCTTTGCGCACCAAGCTAGGTATCAAAGATTTTGAGTGAAATCTAGTACTCAAGTATCGTGGAAGTCTACATAGATACATCCAGACAATAGGGATTTTTTGGACATCTCATCCTTGTGTGAGACCTGTCGATATGCCATAAAATCAAGCAGAAGATGAAACAAAAGATGTGGTCATTTGGGTCTGGGGACCCTTCAAAGTAGAAGCAGGGAAAGGGAAGCCCCAACCTACTAAATAAAGGACAAAGAAAATATGGGAAACCTCAGGACAACCAGTCCAAGCCGCAAGAAAAGAAGGAAAATGGGAACATGAAGAAAGATACTGGGAAGTGGTGCGACTTCCATAAGAGCCATTGGAATAACACTCTTGATTTCCACTCAAATGAGTCATTGATGGATGAGGTAAAATACTATGAATAGGATGTAGATTCCAACTTTGAGTTATAACAAGAAAAGGGGAGACATATCACTAACTTGGAACCCAGTGCCACCATTGCTACCACCAAGATTTAACCTGGTGAACCTGATAAGTTAGAGGAAGGTGAGCACATCTTTCATTAATAGATGTGGTTAAAAGGAAATTTGTTGCACTTCATCATTGATAGCAGTAGCCAGAAGAACCTCATCTCAAAAAATTTCATCAAGTGGCTAGCCCTGTCGAAAATGCCGCACCCACATCCCTACACTATTGAATGGATCCATTAAGAAGTGATCTTCACGTCAGCCAACAATGCCTCCTGTCATAAAACATCAAGCCATTCAAAGATGAGGTATCATGTGATGTTTCTCCCCTTGAAGTTTGTGATGTTCTTTTGGGAAAACCTTATTTATGGAAACACCATGTTGTATATGAGTCCAGGCCTCACAGTGTTGTTATTACTTTGAACAAGAAATTGTACAGGATACCCAAGGTAGTCCCACCTAATGTTATTTCCATGATCTCTACCAATCAATGTAGGAAGGTCATTTCTCAAACTAGGATGTTTGTCTTCTTTGTGATTCTCTCTCAGAGTGAGAGAAAGGTTGCAACCACATCCATGGCCTCCATGACTGACCTCTCCACACAGAAGACACAAGTGGATAAGGTTGTGGAATAATACAAAGACATCTTCTCATCACCTACTGGGGTACCTCTACACTGTCAGGTCAAGCATCTAATCGATATGACCCTTGGTGCACAACTACCCAATGGGCCAGTATATCGTCACTCTCTTCTAGAAAATGAGGAGATCAAACATTAGATCCAAGAATTTCCCCACAAGGGGCACATCCTACCTAACTCATCACCTTGTGGAAGCCCAATCATGTTGGTGCAGATGAAAGATGGAACTTGGCGAATTTTCATTGATTACTGAGACCTAAATAAAATCATAGTCAGGAACCAGTATATGATTCCCCAAATCGATTATCTCCTTGATCAGCTTAAGGAGGCCAAATACTTCAGTAAGATTGATCTGAAGTATGGCTACCATCAGGTTCCAATAGAACCAATAGATGTATGGAAAAAATACTTCAAGTCAAAAGAAGGTATTTTTGAATGGTTGGTAATGCCCTTTGGTTTGAAAAATTCCCCAACAACTTTCATGAGCATGATGGATGATATCTTGTGGCCTTTCACTAATTATTTTCTGGTGGTGTATCGTCTACAACAAGACTTGGGAAGAACACTTGCATCATATTCAGTAGGTTCTGCACACTCTGTGGCAGTACAAGCTATATGGAAACTTGGAAAAATGATCCTTCGGAATGGATAGTGTCCAATACCTATGCTACATTATTGATGCGCATGGTCTGCATGTTGATCTAGCCAATATCCAAGCCATCCATGACTGGCCAGCCCCAACCATGCTCATTGATCTTAGGAACTTCTTAGGCCTTTCCAATTTATATCAAATGTTCATGTTGGGATTCTCCCATATTGCATGGGTCCTTAGCCAAATAAGAAGAGGTGGTGGTAAGGAAAAAATTGTGTGGGTCCTGTCCTAACAAAAAGTGTTCGATGATCTGAATCAATGCTTGTGCTCCATCATTGTGCTTTCATCACCTGACCAAAAACAACCCTTTGAGATCAAGACAGATGCTTCAAAATATGTTGTGGGCACAATCATCACTCAGCATGACCACCCCTTGGCCTATCATAGTGAGACACTATCAGATGTCCTCCATAAGTACCCTACTTATGACAAATAAATGTACTTGTTATAAGAAAAATATTTTTGTTGGGACAGATACAACCTATTCGACTATGGAGTCAGTTACAACCTTTTTGATAGATTGGCACAAGGTAGAGACTACCAGCACCTCAGAGGGTTCTTCACCTGAGGTGGTAATGAAGGGGAGAAAGGAGAGGTGAAAGACTCACAAGGAGTCTTTCTCAAGATCACCCACCTTGGGTGTTGTCCTCCCTCAGCTTGCTAGATGGCCAAAATGGCCTAGGGGGTGAAAAGTATGGAAAATAGGATGAAAATAAGCTCACTGATTTTTTGGACAACAAACTAAATAAAGTGAACAACGAGTTCTTCACTCCCTTAAAGAAACGGAAAATGGCCTAGAATGGGTCCCCGGGGTAAACTGATGTCCTGGATAATTAACCTGATGCCTCAAGTGAAAGACTTCAAAACAAGGGTGAAACACAAGCTTAAAAGATACAACCAAGACCTTTTAAATGGCTGTAAATTGTGAACAACAAGCTATTTGAAGCTTTTAAGACAGGGAAACAAGGCCAGAATGGCTTGATACCCCCATGGTGACTCAGGAAATGATCCCGAAATATTGTTAAATCAAAAGGGGGTTGTAAAAGGGGACGAACAACCTTTTTACAAGTTGTTACAGATATGATATAAGGGAAAGTATTCACAACTTCAATTTTTGGTTAGCGGGTGAAATGTGGGCTGACGAAAAGTTGACTTTAAAAGTATTTTATTGGTGAATTTTTAGTTCTTTAACACATGTCTTGGCCACCACATTGTTTTGAAGGTAGAATGTAGGGCTTACCCCCAGAAAATCTGGACGGTTCTCAACCCCTGCCTACCAGTACACCGTAGGGCTCTCCGCAATAGAGTGAAGTCCAAGATGTCACCACCCCACAAGTGGAAAGAACTGACTCTCTAGAACGGTTTCAAATTACCAATTCTCGAGAGGACTTTCGACTTCATCCCGACTCTAAGAGACGTATTATGCGAGTCAATTCTTCCAGAGACTTAGTTGTTTTGTCTTCTAGATCACCAACTGGACCTTTTCTAGGACCTGAGGGCCAAGACCCTTTTTAGAATACTGCCTATTTTAGACTGAATCTCTTTGGTTCAAGAGAGGGCATTGATATCACCATCTCACCTGTGTTCCCTGAAACCTCTAACCCATACGCAATACCTTTTACTACTACTTATTATTTTCCTGGTACAGAAGCTCCACAATCTGACCTTTACAAATGGTCCATTACACAGATATTACGAGTCTTCACACGAGGATTATCGTGGTTAGCCAAGACCCTATTGGCACACCACTTTCTCCCAGAGTTACCCCAACACTTCCACCCAAATCCCGTGCGTTGAATGCCTCTATTCCTGTTCCTATGAAAATCACATCCGGAACTCCTGGTGGTCCCACTTCTTCTAGGCATTCTCCTCCCATTTTCATTCTGACACTTCCTCTGCCCCCTTTCAGAGGACCTTCTCCACCCTCTATCGGAGGTACTAATCCTAGTGGCACCATTCAGTCGTTCACACTGAATTACCAGATTCCTGATGGTGGAAATTTCACGAAGGAGGTATGACTCAACCCCCCTTGTAGGGAAAATTCCAATTGGAACACAAATCCCAATGGGAACACAACCCCCAATTGGCACACAACCCCCGATTGGAAGACAACCCCCACCGACCCCACCCTATGGACAAAACATACCTCCATCCTTGGCCCAGTATTAGAACCATCTGATACAACATAACCCTCAAGCAATTGGGGGGAAATAGCCTCCGGCTACATCCGTTATACCTCCCAGTATAGGCCAACCATATCCAGGTATGTCTAATCCTATTTGGGTCTTGAATTCTCAACCCTATGCCCCCATTCAAGGGTACAACCCTATGAGTTACTTGCCTCCACACCAACCACCGAATCTGCCTAGATCTTCGCATTATATGAAGACTGCTTATGGTCCCACTAGTTTTCCAAGGGGACTCCCTCCCCAAAGCCACCAGTACCCGCATGTGAATAGACAACTACCTTTCTTAGCCACCCTGGACCTCCTAGATCTATCGAGGATTTGAAATGATCCGATACGTCACTCTCCCCAATGGCCCGCTATACCAGCCAAGCTACCGTCTGACATCCCTAAATTCAATGGCAAAGCAGGAGAGGACCCAAAGAATCACGTCATGAATTTTCACCTTTGGTTCTCATCCAACTCCTTGATGGATGACTCTATTTGTTTATGCCTTTTTCAACGAACTCTCATGGGTTCTGTCGTGAAGTGGTATATAGAATTACCACAAGGTTTCTTTGTCGACTTCAACACCCTCACTATGGCTTTCATCACCCACTACTAGTTACTGATCCACTATGAGACAGGGACCGAGATTTTGAGTTCTTTCAAACAAAACAAAGCCACTCATATCTCCAATCACATTCATGAGTGGTGACGAAGACGATGTCTCATCAAACTCAAAATTCTCGATCAGTTGTTGGTAGAGTGGTTCACAAAATACTTTGTGAACGACATTGATCGTGACATCGCCATGGGTGGGGTTGTCACGGAAGAACAGCCCATTAATCATTCTCAATACCTTGACCTCGTTTACTCACAAATGGGTACTCTTTATGACTTAATCCCTGATGCACCTTGTCCTTCCACTTCCACCACTTCAACTACTCCTATTGTTTCTCATGTAGTCGACAGTGTGATTGGCACTTTCCATGCCCAACCACATTCTACCTCGAGAAACAACCCTAAACCCATTTCTTCTAATGTTCAAAATGCTCTGTCTCCTACCCCTCCCACTGGCAAGACTTCTGAGGTAAATGTTGTTCAATCTACCCCCATTGGTAAAAACAAATCCAGAAAGGGAAAGGGTAAGAATAAGGAGGAAAAAAATACTTCGCAAGCAGAGAGAACCAAAACACCACCTGTTGACGATAGGGACAAGCGCAAACCCTGATACCCTTGTCTTATCTGTGGTGATGATCACTACATGAAGGATTGTCCACGATGAGCTGAGATCACTAAGTTCCTTCAAGGGTCCCCAAAACCACCCACTCCGGTCATTTTGTCACAACCCTTCCCTTCTCAACAACAAGCCCAATTGGTCATTCATGACCAACCATCCACCTCCACTACATCTTATGTTTTAATGTGTACAGGTGATTCAAAGCAAAGTGGCATCACACTTACCACTCGTACCAAAGATTATTCTCCCTCTAAAGAGAAGGTTGATGTTATACCTCCTTCATTGGTCCAACCATCTCCCACGACTCCACCTACGAACGATCCTCTTCATCTCGAATGACTGAGCCTTGACATAGTTCTTTGCCCTCCTCCAAAGGGCATCGTTCGGAAATCGGCTTTCAATCCTCATGCTCATGCCACCTAGAACTACAACATTGTTGAAGATCTGGCCCAAGCACCCTCCACGATGTCAGCCCTCGAAGTCCTTCAAAGTTGTCCCATACAACGGAAGGCACTATTGAAATCTATCAGTGGAATCGACCTGACGGATACAAATTTAATAATTTTTGACTTGGAATATCACATTCCAAGGTTACCCCCTCAACTCGCATTCCAAATACAAGTGATTGTCTCCGAAAAAAACATTTGTAGAACTGTTATCGATGAGGATGCCTCGACATGTGTCATGTCTATTACCTAATAGAAAGACATCGGCTCTCCCTCTTTGACTGAATCCCATAACACACTTAATTCCTTTAATGGCTCAAGTTTTAAGCCTTACGGTGTCCTTCCTTCATTGCCAATCACGTTAGAAGGAAAAATGGTCGATTACAACCTTCTTCTTGGTCGTAGCTGGATTGATTCCATGCACACAGTTGTGTTGACTCTTTTTCGTGTTGTACATTTCCCACATCAAGGAAAGGTACTTACCGTCCACCAACTAGCCTTCTTTAACTCAGATACACGTACTGGAAACATATCGTTCATCGCCAAAACCCCTCACCGGATATGAGAATGTTGGTATAGTTCTTCTCAAAGACTCTTCGTTAATGGGTACCTTCCCCATTCCACCACCTGATATTCCACAGCCGTCTGTCGCTTCAATCAACATGATCTCCACCTTGATTCATGGAACCCCTGCATCTCATGACCCATGGATGGTACCTAACCCCAGTGATCATCTTCATTACGGTGGAGAAATGCCTTTGAGTCTGGTCGAATCTGCCTATCAGGCCATTCAATCAGCAACCCCTTTTATCCCCTCTCTTGGTGATTTATCTCTAGATCCTTTCCGCGTCATTTTTCCCATGGATGAGATGATTATGTATGTCATGGAAGACACCCCCTGGAACGATGGACATCACCATTCCATCCTCTTCCTAGAACATCACACCTTCAAGAGCTACCAACGGATCTTGACCCCGTCGACCGTTGTCATCATTTCAACCATTCCCGAGTCCACACACAATGTGTTTTCCAAAGGGAACTTAAGTAATATCTCACCCACTCTTCCCCTCGACATATCTATCAAACCTGGAATTGTCGAAAATGTGCATATCAGAGCTTCATGTTCCTCTAACAAAATCATCACCTACAAGTCACTTTTCAAATAATTTTGTGACGTCTTCGCTTGGAGCTATGAAGAAATGTCGGGAATTGACCCCGAAATTGTGATACATGAGATCAAGACATACCCAGACGCTAAACCCGTCTGGAAATGCCTTCGTCCAGTTCACCCATGTAAAGCAGCCGCTATCAAACTTGAAGTCAAGAAACTTCTCAAAGCCGACTTTATTTACCCGGTGGCCCTCACTGATTGGGTTTCCAATTTTATCCCGATCGACAAGAAACAAGGCATAATCCGCGTGTGCGTTGATTATAGGGATATTAACAAACCTTGTCCTAAAGACAACTTTCCTACCCCCTTCATCAATTAGATTGTCTACGATTACACCGGAAGTGAAATTTTCTCTCTAATGGATGGTTTCTCTGTATATAATCAAATCAATATTGTTCCCGAGGATCAACACAAAACCACTTTTATTTGTCCTTGGGGCACTTTTGCTTATCGAAAACTTCCTTTCGGTCTTAAAACGTTGGCGCAACTTTCTAGCGTGCTATGTCTTATGCCTTCCATGATATCAAGCACATCGTGCAACCATATCTTGATGACTTACCCACTCATTCCATGCACCGGGTCGATCATCCCATACACCTCCAAGCCATTTTTCTCTGCTGTCAGTTTTACCATATACACTTGAATCCTCACAAATGTGTTTTCTACGTAGAATTTGGCTGAATTCTAGGCTTTATCGTTTCATGTCAAGGGATTAGGGTAGATCCTTTAAAGGTCAAGGCGATTCTCAATCTCCTTCCTCCTTCTACAGTTCGCCAGTTACAAATTTTGCAAGGGGAAGCAAACTTTCTTTGTCGTTTCATCTCGAACTATGCCAAGATAACTCTTGGATTTATGTGACTACTCAAAAAGGGGTCCGAGTTCGTATGGGATACCATCACAAACAAATCTTTCGAAGCTCTGAAACTGTCCTTGACAGGTGCTCCACTTCTCTTCCCCCTCGATTATAGTCACGATTATTTCCTCTACCTCGCAGCCTCAGATTACACCATCACTATGGTTCTTGTCCAGGAAGATGAATCTCATGATGAACATGTCATCTATTACTTAATTCTAAGTCTAATGCCTACCAAAACCAATTATTTACATGTCGAAAAACTGGCCTTGGCAGTTGTCCAAGCAGTTCAACATTTCCGACACTATATCCTCTCTCGCAAGACTACGGTAATTTCTAACTGCAACCCTATGCAACACATTCTCACACGTCAATTTCTAGGGGGAAAATACTCTAAGTGGATCATGATACTACAAGAGTTTGACTTAGAATTCGAATGCGCTAAGTCCAAGAAATCCTTAGTTTTTGCCGAGTTGATATGCGACTTTCCCTACTCTGAAATGGAAAATGTAGCAGCCAATTCATTACCCAATGAATCCCTTTTCCTAATTAGTTTTTATGATATTTGGTACGGTTATATCATCATATATCTCCAAACCCAAACTTTCCAGCCCAATTTTTCCAGTACTGACCGGCGTCGAATACACTACCAAGCTCGTCAATATATTATCCTCAGTGATACTCTTTATCGTCATGAGATTGACTTAGTTTTTCGACGTTGCCTCATGTTTGACGAAGCCGAGAAATCCTTAAATGACTACCATTCTGGAGCCTGTGGTGGTCATATGTCCGAGTATGCTACTGCCCAAAAGATCTTACGAGAAGGGTATTTTTGGCCTTCTTTATTTAACGATTGCATAATC
Organism: Picea glauca; assembly: GCA_000966675.3. Lineage (NCBI taxonomy): Eukaryota > Viridiplantae > Streptophyta > Pinopsida > Pinales > Pinaceae > Picea > Picea glauca. The sequence goes on along the minus strand of JZKD02S2204935.1, from coordinate 2,911 downwards.
GCCATCCAAAAATGCCATGTCGTGATAGTCCTATTAGGAAGTAAACGTCCTCGATATCCAAGGACAATGTGTGGACCCCCACGTGGAATACTTGTTGGTCCACATCCCACATATGAACGAGGTACTCCAACAGCCTGACTTGGGCCCTCATACCTGGGATCCGAAAGAATTTCAGGAGACCACAGTCTCGTAAAGTGGCAACGATGCCTGGATCATTCCTGGCAATAGCATCATCTTCGTCATGCTCTCTTTCATGCCATTCCAGAACCATTGTGACGGTCAAATTCCTACACAAGAATCATAAGAAGAAGGTCAACAACTCTTTTCAAGCCTTGGCACATTTTTCATTAAGCAAAAACCAAAGCAATTTTTCATTTTGCAGTTCTCGCAAGTGCCCCTTTATCATAGTGTGAGGTTATCGCAGGTGCCTTTGGGGTCACTTGCAAGAATCATGCATTCTCGAAGGTCCCGTATGGCTAGCCTGTGAGAAAACCTGGGCGCAAATTTTGGCCCTAAAACAAGCTCAAAAACTTGAAATTTGCCAATGAAAACAAAAAATTGAACCATGAAAAGGTAGAAGATAGGGAGCTTACCTCACTGATGGAGATGGCTCACCAAACGGTTGATCGTACCTTCCGCAATTGAGCACTGAATTTCAAGGGTAAAAGAGGGGTTTTGGGATAAAATCTTAGTAAAGTTACAATGACTATGGTAAAAGAACTTTTACCCACTTATATTTACTTTTTACCATTTTTGTTGATTTTTATAATTGTTTGCTCATCAAACCTAATGCCTAATATCCCTATGAGTGTGACTTTTTTCATATATGACGACTTCAAAGTCCACACAAAGGAGTACAAACATTCTCTCTTTTTTTCATCGCATCTTTAATTATTTTTTATGGTTTTTTACAAAACCTTGAGCTTGTTCTTTGTTCGTTCTTGCACTCGAAAATACATGAGAATGTAATCGCACACACTTTTATCACTTTTTTGGGCTCATAAAGGTTATACAAAAAAGGAACCCCCTGGAGTCCTCTTTAATCTTTTTTCAGACTCTCTAAACATGAAAAGATTGTCAAGAGATCTTGCTATTTTCACGCTCGTTAAAGTATTTGAAGAAAGAATCTGTTGGGCGATAATTTATCACTTTTTCAGTCTCATCAGACTACTTTACAAAAAATGAATTGATAGAGTTCTCTTTTGAGTGTTTTTCCAGACTCTATAATCATGAAAAACCTTCGAGTTTTCTATCTTTGGACTCGTTAAACAAACATTGAAAGACCCGTAATGGGACCGAACCACTCCTTCCTAGGGTTCGTTAAACATACTCTAAGGGACTCGTCCAAAGGATGAGGTTACATCAAAAAGCATATGTTATCCTCCTCAAGCTTGCGTAAAAATAAAGAGGTACTTGCCAGAAATGGTGGGGGGAAATTTGGGAAAAGGATGTGTTTTCGTATTCATATTATTGGCAGTAAGTGTCAATCTTGAACATGACACCCCCTGTTCATTATCTGAAGTTGGTTTGGGAAATCCATTTGTCTCTCATTCGACTTGTTACAAGATCATATCCTGAGTCATCTATGAGTCAGTACTGCCAAATCATTTGTCATGTCGTTCATATGTTCAAGAGAAGTTCATCTGAAACCTCTATTGAGTCGACCATCTGTAGTTTTCCATTCTTACTGAGTCAGCCTTCCCTGTGTCCATGTCCATCTATATTCATACTTTGTTCCACCTTTGAACTCTATTACTTATTTCATGTCATTAATGGGGGATACATCAAAGCCCTCCTGTGACAAGTCTTGTTCCGTCTACTTCAACTCATTATCCGGAAACAAGACGTAGAAATTATTTGGTACCTTAGAACTTGCATGTCTCAATGGAAAGTTTTCTCACTTCCGACAATGGGTTTTCATCACTAGCTCCTGATCAGGAGATTCTATTGAATGTTTGACCTCATCTCATTTATTCACATTCATTGGATTGTACTAGTGTACCCTGGGAGTCATTGACATTAATGGTGATTTCCCTTGCACTTGTTAATGGTTGCATCATTGACCGGTAATCAAGTGGTTTCTACCATGTTCGACTTTGGCACATGTAATCACATGGTTAGATTCATACTTTTAGGTGAGGGATTGAAGACCCTAGGTTTTATCTTTTTGACCCAGGTTGCGATGGAATATGTATGATTTGCATCAACACATAGATCCACTTTCTATGTCTCGTGGCTACGTCGTCTTAATTTGAATCTTCTTGCATAGATCCACAACGTATTCTTGGTGGCTATGCGATATTTGACAGCATGGATCCATGGTGTATGATTGGTGGCCATGACCCATGTTCATGATGTCATCCATTTGTGATCTAAGTATTGGGATGTCTACCTCAGAACTGGTATTATATTTTGCAGATGCTTGGTTGTTTGCAGGTTTTCGATTAGGCGCACTCCTGGTTTCTGACACACACACGTAGTTTACAAAGTATTTCGGTTGTCACTGATTTCGGCCTCATAATTTGGGGTGCATTCTGTTACACATGATTTTGGTCATCCTGGTGATGTATTAACAATGGTGCTTTCAGGCTCCCAACAAGGACTTTTTGCCTGAGAAAAGTGGATCTTGTCTCCTTCCAAAAACATATTTTCAAAGTGAGTTCATAGGTTGCATATGACCTAGGGTGTGAGAATGACTCATTCTCATAGGCCACCTTCATCTAGGGTGAAAAATTCTCGCAGTTTGATCCATACATAGGGTGCGAACCTGTTTTCAAGCTTGGAAAAGAGAAGAGGTCTCGAGGGTTCTAGAAGGGAATCTTCTAGAAAATGAGTTGGCATTCGTATGGTTGTCATTTTAATCACTTATCAGATTTGATGGGATCATCCTCATCCATGTAACCATCTCTCC
>JZKD02S2204913.1:0-21347 GCA_000966675.3 Picea glauca | reverse complement strand
GGCAACGAGGCCATGTTAGGTACCCAAGTACAAAAGATACACTGAAAATAAAGTGAGGAAAGAGGGAAAACCTCATGGGAAACCCCCCCCCCTCAAGGTACAATGTATGTAAAAAAATAATAACTACAGTTGCTAGGAAACCGTGTCCTTCACTCCAAGATGACTTCGCAGAGAATGGAATTTCTGCTTAGTGAAGGTCTTGCTAAAGATGTCTGTTGTTTGTTCTGTTTAAGGAAAGAACTATAACTTGATGATACCCTTGTGTACTAAGTCCTGGATGTAGTGCATGTGGATCTCAATGTGTTTCGTCTGCTGCCTCTGAACTGGATCTTTCCAGAACTTCAGATTCCTCTAGTTATCACACTAGATGATGATCGACCGATGAAACTGAATGCCCAACTCAGTGAGAAAATGTTGTAGCCACATAGCCTAAATGGTTATGTTAAATACCCCTATGTACTCTTCCTCAACTGAAGATAGAGCAATGGAAACTTGTTTCTTGCTTGACCAACAGATAGGCTCAGAACCAATACTGAGTGAGTAAGTAGATGTGGACTTGCAATCAATGTTATCGGCAACCCATTCAGAATCAGTAAAATCGATGAGATCTAATGTAGAATTTGCTACATAATGAATCCCAAAGGTGATGGAGCCATGTATGTATCGAAGTATACACTTTGCATCTTTCCAATGTAGCTCATGTAGCTCCTGCATGAACCTGGAAATTGCGCCAACTACATATGAGAGGTCTGGTCTGGAGTGTGTGAGATACAAAAATCTCCCCACTAGTTGTATGTACAATGTGTTGTCAACCAGTGGAGTCTCCCCGCCATCCTCAAGTTTGAATATTGATAGAAAGGGAGTCGGAGCAGACTTGCAGTTTGTCATGTGAAATTTCTCAAGGAGATCTTGTGCATACTTGGATTGAGATAGTTTGATGCTTGATGCATCCTAAATGATCTCAAGTCCAAGGAAGAAGTGTAGTGGACCCATTTCCATCATCAAAAACCTGTCATGAAGAATCCGCTTGACTGAAGCAATCATTGAAGTCGAGCAACTGGTGATCAACAAATCATCGACATACAGAACTAAAAGTAGAAGTGAATCAGGCGTCTTGAGCATGTATANGGTTTTCTATACATATATATTGCATATGTATGCCAATGTTATCATTGTAACATGGGTATGCCTCAGAATAATTCAAGATTGAGCTTGCCTTAGGGATGCCATTCTATTTTGATTGTTCATTCTTCTTCAACCACTTCTGAAGGTGTCCCAGTTTCTCATAACTTGAGCTCTAAGCTTCCATCTTTCCAACATTTTATTATTTTCTAGCATCATGTGTTCTTCTATTCATATTATATGAAACACTCCTCATGGATTGTCTTCCTATGTTCCAACGATCCTAGGATTTGTGGCCAAATCCGACACAATTGTAGCATCTCATGGTGTGACAATGAGAAGCAATGTGTCCCACTTGATTACATATCCAACACCTTAGGGTGTTATGAAACCCTCCATTATCTTTCCTTGAATAATGTCTTCAATCTAAGTCTTTGTGACCATATTCATTACATGAATAACAATGACCATGAAAAACATTTTCCTATGTTTTCTTTGTTGTCCATCTTGAAGGTGTCTCTCTTTTAAATTTGATTTGAGGTGTAAAGAAAGCTTCCTGATTCTTCCTTTCTTTGTTCCTTTGAAAGTTTCCTTGCCTTGTGTAGATGGTTGACTTGCAACATTACTGCCATCTTTTGAGAATCAAGGACTTACATCATGCTTCTTTGAGGTGCTTGTTTCAAAATGTGTAGCTTCTTTGTTGTATCCATAACCTGATTTATCATTTGGTGATATTTGACTATCTAATATTCCATTCAAGATTGTTGATTTATTCAATGATTTGTTTGAATTCTCTACTTTATTTCTAAGATCAACAACTCCAGCTTCCAACTTATGACATGACTCTTCCTTTTCACTTACTTGATCCTGTAATAGTTCCTCTGCTCTTTTGGCGTCTTCGATTTGGATCTTGAGATTGACATTAACTTCAAAACTTTTTCTAATCTCATAATCTATCTTCTTATTTTCTTTTATTTCATTCTTTAGTCTTTTGATCTCTTCTTATTTTTCTTCTAATTGAGTCTTTTTACTTTCTTCTTGTTCTTTGAGGGTTTTCTTTAATGCCATGGTATATCTTGAGTACTTTTCTAGGACATCATTGGATTTTTCAAGATAGACAAAAAAAATTGAGTAATATCCTATTTCATTGCTAACATCTTCTAACTTAGATAAAACTTTACTTTAAGTTCCAACAAATATTCCTTCTCAACTATAGGATAACTGTCATCTGATTCTACACAAACTTCTTCTATGTTTTCTTCTTCACTTGTAGAGAAACACTCAACATCATCACACTTAGAATTATTGTAATCGGGATATTCTCTACCTTTATTGTTCTTGATGGAATTGTATCTAGTGTATTTATTTTTTGCTTGGTATGTCTTCTTTAGCTTTAGCCATAGATCCTTGGCATAAGTGCATTACACCATGCTTTGTTTGAAAAAACTTGAGATTCCATTGAAAATGGTCTTGAGAGCCAATGCATAATTATTGTTTTCTTCCTTTTGAGCTGCAAACTTTGACTTACTCTTCAAGGGAACTGATCCACCAATATTTTCTTTCCAAACACCTCCTCATTTTTCTTTCAAATACCCTTTCATTTCTATTCTCCATGCTGAATAATTTTTCTCATCAAGGATTGGAACTTCATCATCCATTTGTGTGTCCATGGATATCCTCCAATCTTGTTAACTCTTATAGTGAAGGCCGGCTTTGATACCATTTTTTGGACACATCGATCACACTGAGAGGGGGGGTGAATCAGTGAAGGGCTCTTTTTTCTTTATTTCACAAAAACTCCTTAGTTAGCAAACACAATTCTCTCATCACTTCTTACTCTCAATTTATAACCAATTGTACGTAAACATATATCAACAAAAGAGATCATCAATAAGCCATCACCACAAAGAACACAAGATGTATGTAAAATGTTTCTTTTTATTATGGACTACAATCCTTGGGGTTTTATGAGAAACAACAGAATAACGTATCAACTCCACAAGAGCACCAACTCTCAATGCAAGACTCAACTTACAGAAATAAACAAGACATGAGAAGAGGATTCAATCCTCAACAGATACCAATCTGTCAACAGGTACATGACCTGTTAGTAGTGCAACACGCATATGTACCTGCCCTACCAATAGTGCATCTCTGTATGTATGTGGCATATCTGTACTGTATCCTACATATGCCTACTAAAGAACTAGGGTTTCCTCTGTCCATAAAAACTCAGATATTTTATAGCCTTTGTCACATCCACTTCTGCATTTCATTGTCCAATATGTACCATAACCAATCACAACACATCTATGTTTCCCAACAACTTACTCATGCTCTCCAACCATATAATACTTATGTATAAGTAACCAGTATAATATGGCAACCATATCAGTACTAAAACATAAGAGTGTTTCTCATTCAGTCAATCAACCAACATAAACCATATGACAACATCCATACCAAGAATGCCTCAAGTATTTGTTGAATTACTGAGGGGGGCCGGGGGGGGTGAATCAGTAATAGAGCAATATAATCCTTTTTCACCAAAAATTAAAGTGTTATACCAATGTAGAATTATCATCCAATAGTTACAGAGTAAATAAACAATAAACAAATGAGCAATCACACACATACACAATACACCTGTGTTTTTATCTGGAAATCCAAAGTGAGAGAAAACCATGAAATGATTTTCTTGTATGTCTTGAAGAATTACATTCATTGGAAGCACCAAATTCCTTTTTTTTCCAGCTGCAACTAGAAATAGGCTCCAAACCCTTAGTTATTTAGGCTACTACCGGAGGGAAGTTCAAACTCCCTAATTCTTTGGCTACAACCAGAAGGAGGCTACAACCCCCTATATTCTTCGGCTACAAACAGAAGGTGGCTACAACCACTTGTCCTTGCCCCGTCCAACCGCCCTGAAATACAAATGCCAAATGTAGACAACCTATCATTGTCACTGAATCAACCACTACCACTGTCAACCTGTCACTGTCAACCTGTACCAATAACCTATAACAACCTGTACCATTCAACCTGCACCAAAAAACTTGTACCAATAACTTGAACCAACATGTACCATGCATAAACTACACATCAACTGTACATCAACTATAACTCATCAAGATGTACCAGCATCATCAACTATACACCTCATGTATGCGCAAACTCATCAAATACTTGTCTCAACCATGTACCCAACATGTACCTCAACCATATACCAAAGACATACACCAATATAACCATAAAAAATTCATCACCCTATCCATAAACCAAATACCATAAACCCTTACATAAAAGAATGTGCCACAAACTCACTGTTATGTAGCCTCAAGCTAAACCAAAAACTTTAGGAACACATTACAACCAAAAGACCAATACCCATATGCCAAATACCAACAACAAAATACCAACTGTATCCCTCAACAAATCTGATATATGCAACAATATTGAACATCCAATACCATCTCAAGAGATAAACCCTATATCACAAAACATATCTCAAACAAKATGTGTCATATCTCTCATAAATAGACCCCAACCATGTTGTTSCCAYGATTTTKCTGCCGCACTTTTCCTGYCGTGATTTTTTTGCCTCACTTTTTCTGCCTCAATTTTTCCGTCGCAATTTTTCTGCCGCACTTTTTCTACAATGATTTTTCTAACGCAATTTTTCTGACGTGATTTTTCTGTTRCAATTTTTTTGCCACACTTTTTATGCCACAATGTTTATGCCGCACTTTTTCTACYGTGATTTGTTTGTTGCACTTTTCTGCCACAATTTTTCTGCTGAGATTTTTTTATCACAYTTTTTTCTGCCGCACTTTTCTTGCCGTACTTTTTCTACTGCGCTTTTTCTGCTGCACTTTTCCTGCCGTACTTTTGTGCTGCAATTTTTCTCTATCAATAATACCTTTCACAAAAATAGTTATTCAATGATATTCAAGTGTGATTAAAATGAAATAGCCTTGCCTTTTATTTATACTTTCATGTAGCATCTCAAATTCCTTATTTGATGGATTTCTCCATTAACTTTATTATTTAAACAATTTCTTTTGCAAACACTTTGACTTTTTTGGGCTTCTAGATGAATCATGAGGGTTCTCCAACTTCAGATGGCCATAACTCGCTAACCATGAAGAGTTATGTGATGTTCCGCATTCTATCGGAAATGTCATGACAAGCACTATCCATCTAGGATAGTTTCACTAAAAAATTCACTGACCTTCATCTCATTATTCCACAATTAAGCACGAGTTCTCTAACCATACTTCTAAGATAAATCAATTCACAAAGTGTCTTCCCATGAGTTATTTCACAATAAGGGGACCACTTTGGAGCTCATCCATGTGTACTTATTATCAACCATGACAATACAATAATGAGTCTTCTTTACATCAAACAAAATTGGGTCCATTAACCAAAAATTTGTGCTACCAGAATTTTCGACTGAACATTCCTTAAGTGTTGACATCAATGACAACCAACCTTAATCAACAATCTCCCCCTTTGGGATCTATGGAAACACTCTAATGAAATATTGAAATCATGTCATAAAATAATAAATTCATATCACTCATAATCTCCCAGGAACGATGCCTCTCTTCTCTACATCTCTGTGACTTTTTCTCCCCCTGGAATCATGAGTCTTTCCTCTGCATCTGATAAATATCTCCCCCTTTGCAACCAATGGCAAAGGTATCTTTCCATCTAGGGTTTCTCCCCCTAAATGAACTATCATCTTTATGGTGTTTCCTCGTGTACATCTAAGACATATAAGATGAGCATTCAAAATCATTCATTTTGGAGTAGAAATAACTCTTAGTCTCTGGTGAAGATACTCAATTTTTTCCCATGGAAGTGGTTTTGTAAAGATGTCTGCTACTTGTTCTTTTGTGCCCACATACTCAACTCTGGTGTTCTTTTCTATAACTTGTTCCCATACAAAGTGATACTTGATGGGAATGTTCTTCGTCTTGGAGTGAATCATTGGGTTCTTTGAGCTACTAATGGCACTTATATTATCACAATATATTGGAATGGGATCATCATGATCAACCTATATATCTGTCATAGTTTTTCTTATCCAAAGAACCTATGTACAACATGTTTTTGTTGCAATATACTCTACCCCGGTTGTAGATAAAGATATCGATGATTGTTTATTTCTTATCCATGATACTAAAAACTCACCCAAGTAGAACGTTGCTCCACTGGTGCTTCGTCAGTCATAAATACAACCAGCCCAATCTACATCTGTGTAGGCAATAAGTGTTGGAACATGGGCATACCTAGGGTTCAACGCTACAACAACGCACCAACAAAACACTAACTATTGGTCCTTTCGGCAACACCTGCGAAGCAGATGAAGTCTCACCCGAGGTAGAGTCAGGGGTGGTTGCATGAATCCAGTGTCTCAAACCTTAGCCAGGACATAGATTTCTGATTACTAAACCTTAACATATCACTTAGCAGTTACAGTTCATTAATATTCAGCCTTAGTTTACAATGCAACTAAACCCTAAAAACATATCAGCGTAGTATTTGTACAGATCCAATAGATTCAAGTAATAATCATATCAACATAGATCAGATGTAGCACTCATTCACATTATTCAGTACTAAGATACCATATTAGATCCTTCTCAACATACATCAATGCACTAAACATCCAATGACATAGACAATAGAACAACCATAAATCACATAACAACCAAAACACAGGATATACAAGGTTCAACCCCACCCTGGGGCTACATCCACCAACTCTTCTTCTCTTTTATTGTCTTCATTCAATCAACTACATGCACATAGCCTTGAGATATTACTCCGCAGAGGACATGATATCTGCACACCTTGCTAGATTCTCCTTCCTTGAGTTACAACACAAATCCTTCCACAGTCTCTTACAATCACTTGCACGTAGCTTTTCAATCCTCACACAGTATGCACAAAGCAATTACAGTTACCACTTCCACTTAGCACTTAGCACACAGACCTCTTCTTACATCGCCTAGGTACTTATTTATACATTACAAAATGGGCCTAAACATGGGTAAACCCATGGGCCAACATCCCCATTCTCGTTACATAAGCCCAAAACCCAAAAATCCCTAAAAAGGGGCCGAGATCCAGGGATCTTTTCTTCGACTTGCGCTCTGTCTTTGACAGCCTATCAAAGTTCCAAAAATAGGTCAAACATAACCAAGGATCCTCATACTTGGCCAAGGGCCAATAGGCCCCCAATACTCACCTGTGAATCGTCTCAAGTCACTATGGTATGGGTATTTGTGCCTCAAAATCCTCGAGCTTGGTTTGAGCTGCTTTGACCTCTTTTTGTGCTATGTCCTCCTTCTCAGTGAACTCTTGGATGATTTCTTCGTTGACAGGTCCCTCTAAAAGTTGTTTGACTATAGTGACTACTTGTTCCAACTCTACGCCTCAGCCTTCAATCTACTCAAACAATTGGAAAGCTTCGTCCTAGACTGGTTGGAGCCTTTGAGTCATTTTCATGACTTTGGTTTGAATGATGTGGACCTCCTATTGAGCAGTGCATTTTTCCTGGGATTGCTTCATCCTTTCAACTACTGATAGGATCTTCAACTACACCTGTACTGTTGTTTCTTGTTGCTTTGACTCCTATAATTGTGACTTGAGTACCTTTAGCTCAGTATATTCAATGAGTCACTCATAATTCTCTGTGGTGTGAGCACTTAGTTGTTTGCATTCTAGAGTGAATGCTTTGATCCTCTTGACTATTCTCTGGGCAGTGGCTTCTCATTGATCTTGCACGTCCTACAGGGTACTTGGCACTATTCATAGCTCGAGTTCTGTGATTCTCTATTGAAGTTGTTGGATAACTTCTGCAAGCTGCTCTACCTGATGTTCCACTGGGTCTTCATCCTTTTGTTCTAAACCTATCACAGAGTGAAGTTCTCTATTGACTGCTTCTTTTACTGTCATCTTCACTATGAAAAACTACTCTTTATCTTGCTGGATCTGTGCTTTCTCTTCTTCAAAATTAGTTTGGAGGGAAGCCTTTTCTTTTTGCGCAACTCGGTGTTTATCTATGACTACTTTTTGTACTTTCTTTAGGGCCTCTATGGCCTATTCAGTTTCTTCCTATGCACAATGAAGGTGAGCTTTAGTTGCATCAGCTAGTCTTCAGAGTTGGGCAGACTCATCTCCCAAATAAAGTGCTTCTAATGGAGGGGGCACAATGGATGCTGTGTGGTTGGACTGAAGGTCCTATTTTACCCCTCTTAGTTCAACGTCAATTCTATCATACATCTTTTGTTTCTTGGATTCATGTTTCTGCAAGATATCCTTCGAGGCATCTACTACAACTGCAATGATAAAGTCCAAGACATCTACAGTGAGCATAGTCTACATCTTAGTCAAGGTTTCTCAAGATTTCTTTTGGGAAGTGGGTTTCATGGGAGAAACCTTCCTTTTCTTTAGGGGATCAGCCTCATCAACAGGGTCCCTAGGCGGTGTTACTTTTCCTTTCTTCTGCTGGTCTTCTTTTCTCTTTGTCTCTTCTACTTCATCATCACCCCATCATCTAGGTGATATTGAAGGAGTTCCTTTCGATGTGCTGCTCAATTTTTGAACCTCCTAGGTATTCTTCCTTCTCTTGGGTCCAAGAAGATCATTTGCTTCATGAGTGGTCTCAGGGATATCGATTAGTTCAACGTCTGACTTTTTTGTGGGGTATGTGGGCATGATGATTTTTGTAGACTAATATTTGGTGATCTCTTCAAGGTCCTCCTCTGTGAGCTTGAAGTATGATTGAAGCACTTCTTTGTGCTCATCTGTGAGTGTCGTGATATAAGTGAAGTGTCGATCTATGCAGAACTTCATGAGGGGTTGGAATTGATGCAGGGTGTTCAGCATCATGTGAGGGACAAATTTGATAGCCCTCTTCAGTTGGAGATAATACATATGAAAGACTGAATTTGATTGCCACTATTTTCCCATATCACGTGAATACCAAAGAGTGGTGAACTTCGCAGCGAGCAGCTTAAACAACTCCTTGTCTAGGAAGGTCACACCTTCTGGCATTTCCCAAGTGGTAAATGTGATGAGGATAAAGAGCTAGCTAAAGTGGAATTCATATCCCTAATCCTGAGCTTCGTGGAAATCTAATTCCAGCTGGTTGACCAAGTCATTCACCCAGTTCATCTGGAGTCCTTCTACACATTTCCCGGCTAGGTCAACAACAAATCCTGTGACTTGTGTAGGTCGGGTCTTCCCTACTAGCTTCCCTATGATGAGCTGGTAGGCCAAGCGCACTGTTCCATTCTAGATGGAAGCTACCTTGTAGCCTCGGGTTCCCTTTTCTACATCATCGTAAGTGTCCTTAATTCTCTATGCCAGGGCATGGTCAGAAGCCTTCCCTAGGTAGAAGTCTTGTGGGTCACGTCCTTGCATGCTCAACCCAGTGATCCTATGGATTAACGTTGGATCGATTGTGATGCATCTATAAATACATATATAGCCACCATGGTAACATGAGAGGAGGAGATTAATTCATGTGTTAACCTCTTGGTGCTTTCCAAAGTGTGGGATTTTCATTACATTCAAGAGGGTGGACTGGATGAGGTTCATAGTCCATGGTTGGGGGATTATTTTTGAGTTATTCCCATTCGTCCTGGTCAGATACTTGTAAGGAGAAATAATTCTATAATTCTTTCGGTCACCTAGGTTGAAGTCACTGAACTTCAATGTTGCGATCTTATCTTATTGCGTCTTGACTGCACGTATCCCCTTCCGGAGGTACACAGTAACCATGGTGTAATCAAAGTCCCTTGGGACACTATCATGACTCACCGCGCTGACTAGAGGTGGGATGTAGTAAGGTAATATGGTCGATATTAACTTCACATTTTCTAGATCGTCTTTGTTCTTGGTTCTCTTCTCTATTGTCAGTCAGGATGGTCTGGATCCACGATTAGTCTACATAGAGGATTTCACTCCTCACGTCGATGAATCTTGAACTCCTATAGACATCACTCTCTTAGCCATCATATCAATTAAAAATTCATTGACTGACCTATTCATAGCACTGAGCTCGTCCAACATGCACACTCTCGATTGAAAAACGTGGGTGGATGGATGAGTGCTCAAAAATAAAATCGGTGTCAATCTCACTAAGCACAATGCGGTAGAAATGGGTTCTCTTGTTAGTTCTGATACAATTTAGAAAAGTGTTCTTGGTAGAAAAGTCGACGGAATAAGTAGACACGATGTAACGGATCTCTCCAACGGATAAGAAGTTTTCCATCAATGTAGTTATGTCCATTGCACTGCGGTCCCAATGGTCCGATGGAGAGCTTTCTAGTCATAATTATTGTTCTAACTATTCTGGAATGTCAGTCCAACAATTATAATGCTTCCAATGATCATATCGCTTCATCATGGTTAATTTCCATGGGGCGTTGTTATGATATCATGGCGAAGTTCCAATTTTGCAAATCTTCCTTTCGTGAAGTTGCCTCTAGGCCTGTCTGTAACTTTTTGATCTTTGCTCTCTTCTTACTCATTTTTCTAGCCTTCTTCCCAGTGATGTTCATCTTAGTATTCCTCTTTCCATTCTGATTATTGTCTTCTTTTGGCATAGCATCTTTGCGTTGTTGATATTCTTTCATAGGACTATAGAGTAATATTACTTCTTTATCTGGGGAAGGTGCTCTACATGTCTATGAATATTCTTGTGTTCTTTCAACTTCGTGATCCGATTTTATGGTTCTAAGTAGCTTCAATCTGTTCTCATGTTATGCAATCAAGTGTGTTATCCTCCTAGTCATGAAATCTTTTAATTCCTTCTTTTTTTATTCTCAGGCCTCCTCTTTTTTTCTTCCGGTTTGATCTTTCTCGATCCGGGTTTTTCCTAATAACATAATAAATGGAGTGTTGTCCTCAATGAACCTATCATCCTCAAAATATTCCTTCGTCGAAGCTCCATGAGCACTCATAGATACCTGGGTGAGTCTTCCACATAGGTTTATCATATTTCCCTTGAATAGTCATATTCCTCCTAATGAACGAATTGTATCAGGCTTTCCTAAAGCTTCCCAAGTTATTTTTGTCATGATATTTACCTGTGTTTCCTCATCCAGAACACACTCTATGTCAAAGTCTCTTATTCTTTCTTCTATGCATACTTTTTCTTTTAATATCTCTGATAAGTTGATATCTCTGTGATCATTTAGGGTATCTTTCATTTGCAGTAGTACAGTCTATGATTCTGTCAAGGGTTCTACCATGGTCTCAGTTTCGTGACCTTCCTCAAGGTTTTCTTATCTCATATTCATTATGTCAAGCTTAGCAATAATTCTAGGGAAATCTAGAACTTCATGGTCCATAGCTTTACAAAAAAGACAACTAGGTCTTCTTCTAGGGCATTCCTTAGCAAGATGTCCCGGTCTTCTGCAACTATAGAAAAGGGTTAATATTAATTTTTTTTTAAATGATCCCCAACCTTTCCTATACTTTGCACTAGGATCATAGTAGCTAACCTGCAAAAAATTATCTCTAGGATCCTGCATCCATTTGTTAGTCCAAACATTCTTTCTATGCATAGGAATAACATATCTTTCATTATTTCTATCGGATCTACTCATATCAAGCCTTTTCTCTTCTAGTTGTTCCCTAGTTTTCAGACTAGGATAACATTTATCAAGCATACCTAGATCCATACTCTTCAAACAAAAAAATCCACTAATATTACTTTCGATAGAGCAGAAAGCTTCCAGATCTAAAACTTTTCACTACTCTTACCTTTTACCAAAGCAGAAAGATTCAAGATCTTACATCTTTTGTTCAGATCTGACTTCTCTTTTAAGCATAGAGATTTACAGGTCAAGTAGAATACTGCGCACTAAGACAACAATGCCTTTCTATTTTTCTTTACCTCATTTCCCAACAATCACAATTTCAGGTCTCGACAATAGAACCATTTGTTGGCACAGGGGCAGACCCAGGGTTCAATGCTACAACAATGCACCAACAAAACCCTAACTACCGACCCTTTTAGCAACCCCTGCAAAGCATATGAAGTCTCACCCGAGGTAGAGGTAGGGGTGGTTTCAGGACTCCAGTGTCTGAAACCTTAACTAGGACATAGATCTATGATTACAACACCTTAACAGAGCACTTAATAGTTATAGTTTGTTAATATTCAGCCTTAGTTTACAACGCAACTAAAACCTAACAACATATCATCATAGTATTTACACAAATCCAATAGATTCAAGTAATACGCATATCAACATAGATTAGATCTAGCATTCATTCACATTATTCAGTACTAAGATACCACATTAGATCCTTCTAATCATACATTAGTGCACTAAGAATCCAATAATATAGAAAAAAGAATAACCATAAATCACATAGCAACCATAACGCAAGATATACGTGGTTCACCCCCACCCTTGGGCTATGTCCACCAACTCTTCTTCTCTTTTATTATCTTTAGTCAATCAACTACATGCACAGAGCCTTGAGATCTTACTCCGTAGAGGACAGGAGATCTATAAATGTGTTGAACCTACACAAAATCGATCTAAATAAATAATAATACACACATTTGCAAAGAGAATAGAAGAAAGAAGAAGAAGGAGAGAAATAATGAAAGAATTATCATTAACCGTTATGAATAATGAATAATTTACAAATGATATACTTTGTATAAATCAATGCGTTTGACTTGAGGTGAACCAAGTCACCATAGTGGTAGTATAGAGTGATTTGGACACACACCAGTAGTTATGGGAGTGAACTGGCACCTATTCTAGTCTCTCAGGCAGTTACAAGAGTGAACTACCACCTAGTTGAGTTAACTAGTCAACTAGTCTTCAGTTAGCTGACTGAACAAAGAGTAGCGAGGAGTTAAATCAGGGAATCAAGGATAATGAACCACTCTGGTAATGATACCAAGGCAAGTTCGAATTAGCATGGTGATGATCCCAATTTTGCATGGTGATGATCATAATGCAACATCTAAACTCAACTCAACTAGTCAAACTGAAGTGTCAACTGAAAGAGAATATTCTCTAGGTGGAATATTCTCTCCTAAAATATAGGAGACTATATAATGAATAATTATGACTAATAAACAAATAAAAACCTTAGGAAAAAGAAATCCTAGGTGTGTGTGAAGTAAATCCAACACCCCCCCTGAACATCACTATGGTGAAAATAAATATTGGGTCCTGGCAACGAGGCCATGTTAGGTACCCAAGTACAAAAGATACACTGAAAATAAAGTGAGGAAAGAGGGAAAACCTCATGGGAAACCCCCCCCCTCAAGGTACAATGTATGTAAAAAAATAAGAACTACAGTTGCTAGGAAACCGTGTCCTTCACTCCAAGATGACTTCGCAGAGAATGGAATTTCTACTTAGTGAAGGTCTTGCTAAAGATGTCTGTTGTTTTTTCTGTTTAAGGAAAGAACTATAACTTGATGATACCCTTGTGTACTAAGTCCTGGATGTAGTGCATGTGGATCTCAATGTGTTTCGTCTGCTGCCTTTGAACTGGATCTTTCCAGAACTTCAGATTCCTCTAGTTATCACACTAGATGATGATCGATCGATGAAACTGAATGCCCAACTCAGTGAGAAAATGTTGTAGCCACATAGCCTAAATGGTTATGTTAAATACCCCTCTGTACTCTTCCTCAACTGAAGATAGAGCAATGGAAACTTGTTTCTTGCTTGACCAACAGATAGGCCCAGAACCAATACTGAGTGAGTAAGTAGATGTGGACTTGCAATCAATGTTATCGGCAACCCATTCAGAATTAGTAAACTCGATGATATCTAATGTAGAATTTGCTACATAATGAATCCCAAAGGTGATGGAGCCCTGTATGTATCGAAGTATACACTTTGCATCTTTCCAATGTAGCTCATGCAGCTCTTGCATGAACCTGGAAATTGCGCCAACTACATATGAGAGGTCTGGTCTAGAGTGTGTGAGATACAAAAAGATCCCCACTAGTTGTATGTACAATGCGTTGTCAACCAATGGAGTCTCCCCGCCATCCTCAAGTTTGAATATTGATAGAAAGGGATTCGAAGCAGACTTGCAGTTTGTCATGTGAAATCTCTCAAGGAGATCTTGTGCATACTTGGATTGAGATAGTTTGATGCTTGATGCATCCTAACTGATCTCAAGTCCAAGGAAGAAGTGTAGTGGACCCATGTCCATCATCAAAAACCTATCATGAAGAATCCGCTTGACTGAAGCAATCATTGAAGTCGAGCAACTGGTGATCAACAAATCATCGACATACAGAACTAAAAGTAGAAGTGAATCAGGCGTCTTGAGCATGTATACATTCTGGGATGATTTACAATGTAAAAATTTCTTTGAAAAAAGGTAGGAGTCCATCTTGGCATGTCATGCCCTCAGAGGCTGCTCGAGGCCATAAAGTGACTTCTTCAGTTGATAGACCAAATACGAGTCCTGCATAAATCCTTGGGGCTGCTCCATGTAGATATCCTCAGAGAGATCACCATGAAGAAATGCATTCTTCACATCCATATGATGGACTTCCCATCCCTTGGTTTCCACAATGGAAAGGGCCAATCGAATGGAATCCATCTTCACTACTGGAGAGAAGGTCTCATCATAGTCAATACCATGAACCTTTTGAAAGCCTTTGGTGACAAGCCTGGCTTTGTATCTGTTGATCTGTCCATATGTTGTGCTCTTGGTCCTGTAGACCGATATGCATCTAACAAGTTACCTCCAAGAAGAAAGGGGAACCAGATCCCAAGTCTGGTTCTCGAGGAGGGAGTTGTACTCCTCCTGCATGGCGGATTCTTGAAAGGGATTTCCAACAGCCTCTCCATAAGACTATGGATCGGAAGACTTAACCAACAAAATATTCCTGGAGGGAAATGGTTTAGTGGCATTGAGTGCAACAGGAGGCTCCTCAAAATCATATTGAGTCCTCCTAGTATTGGTTGGATCATCAACGAGATCCCCTGCATCCTGAAGAGTAGTCTGTGCCCACTTGGGCCTTTTCTCTAGCTCTGCAACTACATCTAGATGCGTTGACTCTACATATGACTGTATTGAATCTAAATATGAATGTGAATCATATGAGTCCTCTATATTCGATTTCTCATTTGAAGAAGAGTCGGCATGTGCATGCTCATCATCTCGAATAGGTGGAAGAGTGAAGGTGACTACATGCGGCTACTGAGGTACATGTGAGACACTTTCCTCAAATTGGACACTATGCTCAATGATGAGACAGTTCAAGGAAAGATCAATAAGTCGATATCCCTTCACATCATCAGGGTATCCAACAAAAATTCACTCAGTGCTCTGTGGATCAAGTGCCTTCCTCTTTTCAGAGGGAATCTGAGCCCATGCACGTGAACCAATAATGCGAAAGTGGGTCACTTTTAGTTTGAGGCCACTCCAAGCCTTGTATGGGGTCTTATCCTTGACAGATATATGAGGAGATCTATTTTGGATGTATGTTTCACAGTTAAGTGCTTCGGCCCATAGTCTTTGTGTTAGTGACTTTGCATGCAACATGCAAGATGCCATCTCCTTTAGAGATCGGTTTTTCCTCTCAACAACTCTGTTTTGCTGCAGAGTATAGGGAACTGTGTGGTGCAACTGAATCCCTACCTCATGGAAAATATTGTGGATATCATGATTCACATGCTCTCCCCCATTATCAGTTCAGAGGACTTTGATCTTCTTTCTGGACTGTGTCTCAACCAAAGCTTTGAAATCTTTCAGGTGTTGAAAGACCTCGGATTTTTTTCTAAGAAAGTAGATCCATGTAAAACATGAGAACAAACCTCACTTTGTTGATCGATGGATGTGGAAAAGGACCCATGAGGTCACTGTGGATCAGATCTAAAGGTGTGAAATCTCGCTAAGACTTTCCCTTGTCGAATTTCTCTTGAGGGTCTTTTCCGAGAACACATCCCTCACATACTCCCTTGGAGAAATGGATGTCTTGTAGACAATCAAATAATTTGTGCTTTCTATGCTATTGCATGTATCTGAAATTCAAATGTCCAAAACTTTCATGCCATATCCTACTACTTTCATCAACATGAGTAAGCAGTAAAGAAGAATCAGGTTCAATGAATTCAAAAAATGTATACAATCTAGACTGAGGATTTACCTCACCGGTAGCAACCCTCGATTTGGTTTGCATGTCGTATATGTCCACGAAATTTGGTGTGAAGATGAATTTATTTTCGGTGCCATAATTTTTCATCTGATACACAGAGAGAAGGTTGACAGAAAGCTTGAGAACATGTAGCACATTCTCAAAACTTCCATTGGTGAGTTCAATGCTTCCTTTGTCGGTGACTTTGACAGAAGAGTTGTCCCCCATCAGAATAGGAGGACCTTTGCATTCATCCAAAGAATAATATACTTCTTCTGAGGCATCCATGTCATGTGATTCTCTTGAATCTATGATCCAAGCATCGGGAGAGGAGTTGATGGCAGTCAAGGCATGGCTAGAATTACCTTTCTTGGAATTTGGATCTTCTAGCTTCTTCGTTTTTTGCACCCTCGAGGATGCGATCTCCAAGGTTGTTTTGATGAATTATCTGAGACATCATATCTATTTTTTTTTTCATGCATGCAGATTCCAAATGGAATCCTTTGTGACAACATGTGCATTTCTCTCATTTTCTTCCCTTTTCTCCTTTAGATCTAGAGGCATCGGTGAAGGGTTTTGTGTACCTTTTCTTATTTGTATGTGCATGAGATTTCCACTTTAATTTATATTTATATTTATGATATTTTTGGCTGAAATCATGCATAGTGAGTGCATGCGCCCTTGGGCCTTTGATTGCGCCCATGTTGATGAGCTTGGTTTGCTCTTATGTCAGGGATTCAATAAAGTCCTCAAGAGAAGGCATCTTCCAGGTGGCTCCCGAATCTGACAATATGAAATGTAGATACGAATACAAGGAATTTAGGACCAAGCTTGGAGAGAATGTTAAGAACCATTTGTTTCTCCTCCTTTGATTTATCAACCCTGCAAGCTTTGAGTTGCGACAGTAAATCCTTGAATTTTGTAAAGAAATTGTGGATATTCTCGAAGATTTTTGGATCCAATGTGAGAATTTGCACCTCCATCATGTGTCCCCTCATTTCATTTTGTTTTCCAAAGAGCCCTTCCAATATGATCGAGGGTTCATTGGGAGTCTTACAGGAAGATATATGAAAAATGAGATCAGGAGAAATAAGACTGCAAATTGTTCCGAGTGCCTCATCCATGCGATTTAAGTACTTGGATTTTTCTATGGTTGATGTCGGATCTGTATCTGTACTCATGGTTAACCTATACAATCCTCTGTATCAAACATGTATGGCTATTTTCTCCTTCCATGCAAAATAGTTGTAAGGTGTAAGAATGAATTCTTTTTGGAATTCCATCTTTCCGCTATCTTCAATCTTTTGTACCTACAAAATTTTTTGTGTAGATTTTGCTTAGCAGTCCGTCGGCTTTGATACCATGTAAATGTGTTGAACCTGAAAAAAATATATCTAAATAAACAATAATACACACATTTTCAGAGAGAATAGAAGAAAGAAGAAGAAGAGAAAGAATGGAAGAATTCTCATTAACTGTTATGAATAATGAATAATTTACATATGATATACTCTCTATAACTCAATGAGTTCGAATTGATGTGAACCAAGTCTCCATAGTGGTGGTATAGAGTNAAGAATCCGCTTGACTGAAGCAATCATTGAAGTCGAGCAACTGGTGATCAACAAATCATCGACATACAGAACTAAAAGTAGAAGTGAATCAGGCGTCTTGAGCATGTATACATTCTGGGATGATTTACAATGTAAAAATTTCTTTGAAAAAAGGTAGGAGTCCATCTTGGCATGTCATGCCCTCAGAGGCTGCTCGAGGCCATAAAGTGACTTCTTCAGTTGATAGACCAAATACGAGTCCTGCATAAATCCTTGGGGCTGCTCCATGTAGATATCCTCAGAGAGATCACCATGAAGAAATGCATTCTTCACATCCATATGATGGACTTCCCATCCCTTGGTTTCCACAATGGAAAGGGCCAATCGAATGGAATCCATCTTCACTACTGGAGAGAAGGTCTCATCATAGTCAATACCATGAACCTTTTGAAAGCCTTTGGTGACAAGCCTGGCTTTGTATTTGTTGATCTGTCCATCTGCTACGCTCTTGGTCCTGTAGACCCATATGCATCTAACAAGTTACCTCCAAGAATAAAGGGGAACCAAATCCCAAGTCTGGTTCTCGAGGAGGGAGTTGTACTCCTCCTGCATGGCGGATTCTTGAAAGGGATTTCCAACAGCCTCTCCATAAGACTGTGGATCGGAAGACTGAACCAACAAAATATTCCTAGAGGGAAATGGTTTAGTGGCATTGAGTGCAACAGGAGGCTCCTCAAAATCATATTGAGTCCTCCTAGTATTGGTTGGATCATCAACGAGATCCCCTGCATCCTGAAGAGTAGTTTGTGCCCACTTGGGCCTTTGCTCTAGCTCTGCAACTACATCTATATGCGTTGACTCTACATATGACTGTACTGAATCTAAATATGAATGTGAATCATATGAGTCCTCTATATTCGATTTCTCATTTGAAGAAGAGTCGGCATGTGCATGCTCATCATCTCGAACAGGTGGAAGAGTGAAGGTAACAACATGCGGCTACTGACGTACATGTGAAACACTTTCCTCAAATTGGACACTATGCTCAATGATGAGACAGTCCAAGGAAAGATCAATAAGTCCATATCCCTTCACATCATCGGGGTATCCAACAAAAATTCACTCAGTGCTCTGTGGATCAAGTGCCTTCCTCTTTTCAGAGGGAATCTGAGCCCATGCACGTGAACCAATAATGCGAAAGTGGGTCACTTTCAGTTTGAGGCCACTCCAAGCCTTGTATGGGGTCTTATCCTTGACAGATATATGAGGAGATCTATTTTGGATGTATGTTTCACAGTTAAGTGCTTCGGCCCATAGTCTTTGTGTTAGTGACTTTGCATGCAACATGCAAGATGCCATCTCCTTTAGAGATCGGTTTTTCCTCTCAACAACTCTGTTTTGCTGCAGAGTATAGGGAACTGTGTGGTGCAACTGAATCCCTACCTCATGGAAAATATTGTGGATATCATGATTCACATGCTCTCCCCCATTATCAGTTCAGAGGACTTTGATCTTCTTTCTGGACTGTGTCTCAACCAAAGCTTTGAAATCTTTCAGGTGTTGAAAGACCTCGGATTTTTTTCTAAGAAAGTAGATCCATGTAAAACATGAGAACAAACCTCACTTTGTTGATCGATGGATGTGGAAAAGGACCCATGAGGTCACTGTGGATCAGATCTAAAGGTGTGAAATCTCGCTAAGACTTTCCCTTGTCGAATTTCTCTTGAGGGTCTTTTCCGAGAACACATCCCTCACATACTCCCTTGGAGAAATGGATGTCTTGTAGACAATCAAATAATTTGTGCTTTCTATGCTATTGCATGTATCTGAAATTCAAATGTCCAAAACTTTCATGCCATATCCTACTACTTTCATCAACATGAGTAAGCAGTAAAGAAGAATCAGGTTCAATGAATTCAAAAAATGTATACAATCTAGACTGAGGATTTACCTCACCGGTAGCAACCCTCGATTTGGTTTGCATGTCGTATATGTCCACGAAATTTGGTGTGAAGATGAATTTATTTTCGGTGCCATAATTTTTCATCTGATACACAGAGAGAAGGTTGACAGAAAGCTTGAGAACATGTAGCACATTCTCAAAACTTCCATTGGTGAGTTCAATGCTTCCTTTGTCGGTGACTTTGACAGAAGAGTTGTCCCCCATCAGAATAGGAGGACCTTTGCATTCATCCAAAGAATAATATACTTCTTCTGAGGCATCCATGTCATGTGATTCTCTTGAATCTATGATCCAAGCATCGGGAGAGGAGTTGATGGCAGTCAAGGCATGGCTAGAATTACCTTTCTTGGAATTTGGATCTTCTAGCTTCTTCGTTTTTTGCACCCTCGAGGATGCGATCTCCAAGGTTGTTTTGATGAATTATCTGAGACATCATATCTATTTTTTTTTTCATGCATGCAGATTCCAAATGGAATCCTTTGTGACAACATGTGCATTTCTCTCATTTTCTTCCCTTTTCTCCTTTAGATCTAGAGGCATCGGTGAAGGGTTTTGTGTACCTTTTCTTATTTGTATGTGCATGAGATTTCCACTTTAATTTATATTTATATTTATGATATTTTTGGCTGAAATCATGCATAGTGAGTGCATGCGCCCTTGGGCCTTTGATTGCGCCCATGTTGATGAGCTTGGTTTGCTCTTATGTCAGGGATTCAATAAAGTCCTCAAGAGAAGGCATCTTCCAGGTGGCTCCCGAATCTGACAATATGAAATGTAGATACGAATACAAGGAATTTAGGACCAAGCTTGGAGAGAATGTTAAGAACCATTTGTTTCTCCTCCTTTGATTTATCAACCCTGCAAGCTTTGAGTTGCGACAGTAAATCCTTGAATTTTGTAAAGAAATTGTGGATATTCTCGAAGATTTTTGGATCCAATGTGAGAATTTGCACCTCCATCATGTGTCCCCTCATTTCATTTTGTTTTCCAAAGAGCCCTTCCAATATGATCGAGGGTTCATTGGGAGTCTTACAGGAAGATATATGAAAAATGAGATCAGGAGAAATAAGACTGCAAATTGTTCCGAGTGCCTCATCCATGCGATTTAAGTACTTGGATTTTTCTATGGTTGATGTCGGATCTGTATCTGTACTCATGGTTAACCTATACAATCCTCTGTATCAAACATGTATGGCTATTTTCTCCTTCCATGCAAAATAGTTGTAAGGTGTAAGAATGAATTCTTTTTGGAATTCCATCTTTCCGCTATCTTCAATCTTTTGTACCTACAAAATTTTTTGTGTAGATTTTGCTTAGCAGTCCGTCGGCTTTGATACCATGTAAATGTGTTGAACCTGAAAAAAATATATCTAAATAAACAATAATACACACATTTTCAGAGAGAATAGAAGAAAGAAGAAGAAGAGAAAGAATGGAAGAATTCTCATTAACTGTTATGAATAATGAATAATTTACATATGATATACTCTCTATAACTCAATGAGTTCGAATTGATGTGAACCAAGTCTCCATAGTGGTGGTATAGAGT
>JZKD02S2204902.1:29062-39749 GCA_000966675.3 Picea glauca | reverse complement strand
CGGTATTGAACCTGGACCGTAGATCTGAATGCGCAGATTTTGGCCACCCAGATCTGCGTGCTTCTTAACACAGTGCTATCTTGCACCTCAAACATAGGATAAGTGGGTTTTTGACCCACTTCTTGCCATTTTTTCGCCAAAGGGGGTCATTTCTTAGGAAAACACCCCCCTTACTAATTTATGTCATAACATTAGGCTCCATGGGGGATGGCTTGCTCCCTGTGGGATGCCAAGAACTCTTCTATAGTTTCAGTGCCTTGTTGTTGGGCTATGGAGCCACTTACGAACTGAAAAAAAAAACAAAATAAAAACAATATTTACAAATACATGAGAGCCACTTGTGGCTCAAATAAAGAACTTCTTCAGAAAATGCCCATTTACAAGGCCACCAAAAATTTAACCGCCCTCCAAATTCTGCAACTCGTAGGTATTATTTGGAATTGTCTCAGAAAATTTGAAGGGCCCAATCCACAAGGCTTCGAATTTGTTGTGCTTTCCTCTGTCCTTCCTGGGTGCATCACATTTAAGCACTAAATATCCCAACTGGAAATATTCTTTTCTTGCCTTTCTGTCAAAGGATTGCTTGATCCTTTGCTGACAGTCATGAGCTTTGTCCATCACCTTCTCTCTAGCTTGTTGGACCTCCACCAGTTGTTGAATCCTTATGATCATATCATCAGGCTCTCCTTGATAATCCTGAATTAATTTCTCTACAGGTAAATCTAGCTGAGAAGGAAAAATGGCTTTTGTCCCATAAACAAGTTGGAAAGGGGAGATGCCTAGGGATGTTTTTGTTGACACTCGATCAGCCCACAGAGGGAATTTGAGATTTGAATCACATGCCTTCTTATTATCCTCTAACAGACTTTTAATAAGCTTGATCAAACTTTTGTTAGAGGGCTCTGGAAGTCCATTGCCTTGGGGATAATAGGGAGTGGAGTGAATTAATGAAATCCCAAATTGTTCACAGAACTTGATCAATGACTTAGACTTGAAGGATGCAAAATTATCAGTGATGATCATGTTTGGACAACAAAACCTTGCCATAATATCTTCCAGAAAGCTAATGATCACTTTGTGTGAATCACTCCTGGTGGGGATGGCTTCTATCCCTTTGGTGAAATAATTTGTTGCAGTTAAGATCCACCTATGTTGACCACTTGAAGCAGGATGAATTTACCCAATGAAGTCCAAACCCCATTGTTGAAAGGGTCCTAAAGCTACTACAGGCTTTAGTGACAGAGATTTGAGATGCTTCTTTCCTGAGAATTTTTGACATTTGATACAGGCTCTGATCTTTCTGCAGACATCAGTGAATAAAGTGGGCCAATAATACCCAGCCCTGAGAATTTTGTAGGCTGTGGTCTTCCAGAAATGGTGTCTCCCACATAGGCTGCTATGAAAATCAAACATAATTTTTTTGGCCTCCTGTGGGTCTAAACATCTCAAACGCACTCCTAGAGGGTCTTTCCAATACAAGACCTGGTTGATAAGGCAATATCTGATTGCCTTGAGATTTAAATCTCTTGCTCTGATATTTCCCATACCATCAAGGGGACTTAACTCCTGTAGGAAATGCATAATATATTTATACCAGGGGAATTCTTCTAATGGAGGGATTTCTTGAGGACTACCATCAGACAATTCAGCCTACTGATTTTCTGAGAAAATGTTGATGAAGTTAACCCCCAGAGCCTTACAATTAGATTTGGCCAACAACTTGGCTAAACCCTAACCTTTAATTAGTTTGGTAGGATTTATCTCAAGATCAAACTCAAGGATTTTTGCAATCCACTTGCTCCTTCTTCCATCTATGTCAGGTTGAATGAGAATGTCCTTCACAACAGCTGAAGGGACATATGCAATAACCCTTGAATGAAGAACATAGATCCTGAAAGCCTTAAGGGATTTCACCAATGCATAGGCTTTCTTCTCTGTGATGTCATATCTTATCTCTGCATCCCTCAATTCCATTCTAAAAAAAGAGATAGGTTGTTCCAATCCCTCAACATTTTTCTGCAACAAAACAACTACTACTGTATCAAAAGAAGCAAAAGAAAAAAATAGAAAATCCTTGGAATAGTCAGGACTGATCAGCACGGGGGCCTTAGTCAATGCTTTCTTAATCTAGCTGAAGGATTTCCTGGGTTCAAAGGTCCACTTTATTTCATTCCCCTTCCTAAGAATGGCTGTGATATGCTTCACCAATTCAGAAAAAACTGAAACAAACCTCAGAAAGTTAATCTTGCCCAGGAAAGACTGGACCTCTTTCCTGGACTTTGGAAGTGATAATGTTTGGATTGATTCCACCCTGCTGGGATTGATCTAAACTCCCTCAACTAATACTATGTGGCCAAGCAACTTTCCCTCCTTCATAGAAAATAATGATTTCTTGGGGTTCAGGGAAAGACCAAACTTTCTGCATTTCAAGAAAACTTTCCTCAGATGACAGCAATGTTCTTTATCAGATCTGGAAAAGACTATTATGTCATCTAGATAGATGACCACAAATTTATCTTTCTCCCCAATGAAGGCGATGTCCATGGCTCGCTGAAAGGTTTCTCCTACATTCATTAACCCAAAGGGCATTTTGGCATACATGAATGTGCCCCAAGGAGTGGTGAAGGTTGTCTTTTCTCTGTCCTCAGGTAAAACAAAGATCTAATTGTAGCTGGAAAATCCATCAATCATGGAAACTCTGGATGCACCTATTACCCTTTGCAATATGTGTTCCATCTCTGGCAGTGGGTAATTGTCCTTCTTTGAGCTCCTGTCAGAATTTCTGAAGTCAACACAGAGCCTGATCTCTCCATTCTTCTTTCTCACTAGGACCAAGTTGTCTACCCATTCTAAATATCTCAGGGGGACAATGATTTGGGCATCCAATAGCTTCTTTACCTCCTTCTCCATGATAGGCAGTAACATAGGATTTATCTGCCTCAATTATGCCTAAATGGTTTGGATTCTTCCTTCAATGGGATCTTGTGCTCTATAACGTTGATGTCATATGTTTTGAGGTCTTCATAGGTCTAGGCAAACACATTAGCAAATTATTTTAATAGATCAGTATACTCGGCCCTATACTCCTTTGACAAGCTATTAGACAACTTGACAAACTTTGGCTTCTGCTCTATGCCAATATTTCACTCAGCCAGATCAACATCATCATTTGAGATTTTTCCCTTTACTACCACACCATTTATATCAAAAAAACTTTCCAAAGGAACTGTTCCTTTGGGGATGTGATTGCTAGGCAGTTGAACAATATGATGATCAACAATTTTGTTCAGAAAATCATCAGCATAAGTATCAGCTTCAGAAGTAGGGTCTTGATCAATATGCAATGTTGAAAACTCCTCTATAGTCTTTAGGAACCTTTTGATTTCAAGGTCATCCTCAAACACCTTCCAATGCTTAACATTATCAGGCATGGAGGGCCTATATTTTACTTTTGTATCATACCTGAGCTTGGGTGGCAGAGGGAATCTAAAATTACATGCTGAGACAACCAAAGAATCGACCATTGTATTTTCTTCTCTAGGGATGAATGAAATGTTGAAGGTTGAGAAAAAATTGTAAATGAGGTCCCATACTTCATTTCTGTAACTCCTGAGCTGAGGGTGTTTGGCCTGGTAAATATTTCTAACTTGCTGAATAATAAAATCGGCATCGCCAAATGCTGCTAACTTTTCGATCCCCATGTCCTTTGCATCTCTCAAGCCCAAAACCAGGGCTTCATATTCTGCCACATTGCTGGTAGCCTCAAATTCTAATTTGTAGGACAGAGATATAGTTTCCAAAGTAGAGGAAACAAAAACTACCCCAGCCCCAACACCCTCTTTAGAAGAAGCTCCATCAAAGAAAATTTTCCAAACATAGGTAATCAAAGGGGGGTTTTCATAGAGAGTAATGGGCTTTCTGATTTCAGGGGGAGGTTTAGGGGCATTGGTGAGTTGCAGTAAGTTGGATCCTAAATCAGTATCCAGGGCAAAGATAGGATGATTGGTGGGGTCTGCCTCATCACTAATAATGTAGGCCAACTGAGCTTCTCTGTACAGTCTTCTGTGCTCCCCTCCAAAGACTGGAATGGTAGCATATGTGAGGTCCATATGCAGTGTTCCCCCAAGACTTTTTATCCAAGATCTTGACAATAGCATGCCAAACTTGGGAGGTACATCAGCTACCACGATATCCATGACCACACTTTTCACGGGTAGCTGAAAAAGGTTACCACCAGATCTTTGATGACCCCAAGACATTGCACCCTCCTTGAATCGAAAGAGTACAAATCATGATAATCCTTTGTGACTTCCATCCCAAGTTCTTCCATAACAGTTTTGGGCATGAGATTATGGGATGCCCCAGAATACATCAAACAATTATGTAGCACCTTGTTGTGTATGTTTAGTGATGTGTAGAAGGGAGGGGATGAAGAATATCTATCTTCTACCATAGGACCTAAGAGGACTATTGGATTTTATTCTTGGAGATTCACCAAGTCTATGGAATGGCATGATGGTTCGAGCTGTAGTATCTTAGAGAGTGACCTTTTGAAATCTTCATGTTTGACTAGCTCTAAAATGGGCACAAGAATTCTGATTTTTTGAATTTCATGCTCAAAGTTAAAGGAGGAAGGAGGCTTCAGAATTTCTCTCACCTCTGGGACAAGGTCTTTGGCTATTAGCAAGGGATTCTGAGTTTTATTTTCCGTGGCGATATTTGTTGCCTTCTTAACAGGTTTCTCTGCTATGAGAGTTTGATCAGGGATGTCAGACTTCCCTTGTTTCTTCTTAGACCAGAGGTTGTATTTATTGGGACTACTACTAGCCCCTTTCCCCTTACTCAAATCATTTATTTGATTGTTCATGAGGAATTCTTCGCATGCAGATTGAGTTAAATGAGGAAATGGGGAGGTGTCTCCAATACAGTGAATCTCAGGGTCCAGCTCTTCTTCTTCCCTCTCCTCATCAACAATAAGGTTATTTTGGAGAGGAGTCTGAATTTTCTGATCATTTCTATCCTTGTCCCTTTGTTCCCTTGGCATGATCTGAGGAGAATTGTTGTTCAGCCTTCTGAAGTTTCCTCTGTTATCAATGTTTTGGGGATTTTTGTATGTTTGCTTCCCTTCCATTTTTATCTTCTCCATCTCTGCAGACAGGGACTTCACCATTTTGATCAACTCATCCACTTGAGGGTGAGTTGTAGAAGAACCTATGGTTGAGGCCTCAAATCGCCCTCTTCCTCTGTCCCTGTCAGCTTTGCTTCTGATCTTGTCAACCACCAACACATTGGATTCTACTTCCAGGGCTGCATCTTTCATATTAGCTAAGGAAGTATCTCTTCTCTCTCTGAGAAGAAGGCATAAATCAGGGTCAAAAGCACTAGCATAAGTGATTTTGGTAGAGGATTCTATGGGCTTTATCTTAGCAGGGATCTTATTGTACATTTTGTTGAATCTTTTGGAGAAGTCAGAGACAGATTCCCCTTCTTTCCAAACTCTGTGATATAATACATAAAATCTTTTTAATCCCCCCACTGCATCAAGAAGGCACCATCTAGAGCCTCAATTCTAGCAATAGATCAAGGGGTCAATCCTATAAACSATTTCCTAACCTCACCATCAAGGCTCTGGAAAAGACTCTCATCCAGACATATTCATTTTCAATATTTAGATTGTTTGCATAAATGTAGAAGGTAGYGAGGTGCTCTTCAGCAGTTACATCTTCCTCTCTAGTGAATTTTGGCATATATTTAAGGTAATCTCCAGTAGGGAGAGAATTTATGGGMTGAGGTAGAATTAGAGGGGCATATCTTGCAGCCRCTATGGCATCCATTYAGTTTCTGGGAGGATTAGCATCTTCCATAGGGATGTGAGATTGAGGAGAAATCGAAGGTGAAGGTGTTAGGAAAGGGGAGGCTGGAACTRAGCTTCCAAAGGGAAAGAGAAATAACAAAGGGTTTGGAGAGAGAGATGGAGGGCCTAGGGGAGGTGGGGTCTCTCTTTCTGCRGTAGTGGCAATAGTAATARGAGGAGGAGTGGTGAAACCCRGGGTAGGMAAATMTTCTGAGGCRCTGGGTCTAAACCATGGTACAATTTCATGGGAGAGTGGAGTGACAAGGATCTCTCCCTCGAGTCCCAAACCAGGAGAGGAAAACTCAGCAAGAACACTCCCAAAATTTAATGTTYGGGAAACTCCGATAGAAGGTATAACAATAGAATGAGAAGWAGAAATTGGAGTTCTTATAGGATGAGATTGAAGATTATYAGAGATACCTATTTTAGCAGTGGAAGTACCTTCTTGGAGGGCCTYTCCCTTTCTGATAATATTCTATGGGTTTGCTTCAGKTGTTGCTAGGGGTAGTTGTGKAGTAGACCTCATGTGTCTGCCTCTGGAAGCCATAACTGAAACAATGGAGTCATCACAGTGGAGGCACCAGGTGCACAGCCAMAATMTTGATGTACTGGRATCTGATGCACCTTCAAAACTAGTAAGCTTTGTCGTTCAATCCTAGGGAAAATCTTCAACTTCGTCCCCAACAACAGCGCCTGAAATGTTAGCACCAGAAGTCACCCCTGTATTGCAACAGGGATGAGCCTGATACCCTTCAGTTTGTATGTCACAGTAAATAATTTTAAGGATGGTCTAATGGATGCAATCTCAGGACTGTATCGTTTTAACTCAGAAAAATGGGTTGGAAATGTGTAGATAAGTGAGGTCTTGATCTAACTCAAGCCAGTAAAGTTGTATAGTGGTGAGTAGATAGAAGGAAGGTGATAAAGTATGAAGGTCTGCTTTGGACATCCGGTCTTCCAACAGCCTTTGGAGGAAAAGTCTCAGATACAAGATCCTCTTGAATCTGAAAACTTCAAGAAACTGAAAACACTGCAACTATAGATATAGTCAAACCTACACTATATTATAATC
This sequence comes from Picea glauca, assembly GCA_000966675.3. Taxonomy (NCBI): domain Eukaryota; kingdom Viridiplantae; phylum Streptophyta; class Pinopsida; order Pinales; family Pinaceae; genus Picea; species Picea glauca. Next base: position 32,823 of record JZKD02S2204902.1, on the reverse strand, counting down.
ACAACACCCGACTAGATCCTCCATTCCTGGTCTTTTAGATTCAGAAGAAAAATATAAATAAAGGAGTTAGCTGCCATTAAACAAGAAGTCTCAAGGATCAGTTCATAACCAAAGAACCAGAGTCCTCATCAAAACATTACAATCGGGAGCTTAGCTCTACCATCGACCCTGAAAAAATGGAAAAAATGCCTACATATACTTAGAACTAGCTCTGCTGCTGGAGGCATGATCATGTCATGAGTTTAAGGATTTGTGTTGATTAGTTTCTTTGTTAGGCTACGCATGCAAACGTTGGTCAGACTGCCCATGCAGTCTTCTGTCAGTTCGGACTGACATCGTGCCTCTGCACTTTGTCCTTTTCTGGCCTTCTATTTATGGAATGAGACGATGTCTCACCCACCTTCCACATTTAGATTAACTTCTTCCTTGGGATCTGAGTGAGCAAAGTCAATGCCCGGGCTTGGAGATGTGGTTGTCTTTATTTTTCCTTCTACTCTTTGTTGGATGTGTATGGGGAAGACTGGCCAATGACCATGGATGCTAACGAGGAGGAATGGGCAAGGCGACTGGTACATCCCCTAGCAGAATATGACACATGTTCGGTGGTCAGGTGGAAGGATGTGGCAACGATGTGGCAGGGACAGAGGATGTGGTGGCGAAGGGAGAGTGGGGAAAACCATATAGGTGGATATGACATGGGATATAGATGGCGGGAGGTGAGAGGCAGAGGCAGAAAGAAGGATATGACATGAGGTGGAGAGTGGAGTACACTTGGAAAGTGGGGATATGGTGAGGAGTAGCGCTGACACAATTGACAGAGAAGGGGCAGGTAAGTGGAAGACAAGTGTCAGCGGGAGGTGAGGAAAGTAAGAGGAAGTGGTATGTGGTATATCAGAGGGGGGGTGGGGTGGTAAGATTATTTGAGCGAGGGGGAGGTCCGACATCATGAGGAGGCACCACGACAGTGGGTGGCCTGGAATCTAAAACCACCATATCAGACCCCCCCCCTCTTGTTAAAGGCAGAAAGGCGGGGGTCTGGTATTGAACCTGCACCATGGATCTGAGCACGCAAATTTTGGCCACCCAGATCTGCTTGTTTCTTAACACAACGTGCTCTTGTGCCTCAAACATAGGATAAGTGGGTTTTTTACCCACTTCTTGCCATTTTTTCACCAAAGGGGGTCATTTCTTAGGAAAACACCCCCCTTACTAATTTATGTGATAACAATGGTGAATGGTGAAATTCAATATAATGAATATAAGAAAGGTTTTCCCCGATTGAGGGTTTCTGGTATAAATCTTTGTGTACTATGTGTATGATTCATTGATTAAATTTTTTTTTCTTAAGAATCTATATGCATTTATTTACTTCATAGGTTTAAAACTTACATGTGGTATCAAAGCTCGTTTTTGGCTTCAGAGGGATGCCTTTGTTGCTGAGGGTTTTACTTGGTATTGATAGATCAATTTTATCTTGGGTCTGTGATAAACCTACATTTAGTGGGAAATTTTGTAGTGGTTATTCGAGTGTAGAAAGAGGAATGGCAAGCTCTTCTAGAATCGAGCTAGAGAAGTTCAATGGTAAAAAATTTGAGGTATGGAAGCTGAAGATGGAGGACCTTCTTGTAGACAAAGAATAATGGATCGATGTGGATCATGGTACACATCCTACTGGTACGCAGCCTACTAGCACATAGACAACTGGTACACAACCTACTAGTACACAAACTACTAGTACACCACCTGCTGGTATGTCAAAAGAAGATTAGTAGAAGTTGGACATAAGAGAAAGGAGTATTATTCGACTCTGCCTGGTAGATTCGGTGTTTTTGGATGTCTCGGGAGAATCTATAGCCAAGGAACTATGGAATAAGTTAGGGATTTGTATCAATCAAAGTTGTTGGGAAACAAGTTGTTTCTTTGAAAGAAGTTGTATCATCTTAGGATGGAAGATGGGGTTTCTATGACAGAACATCTAAATGCCTTTAATACTCTGGTAAGTCAACTTGTCTCTGTTAATATTACAATTGCAAAAGAAGATAAGCATATTACTTTGTTACATTTTTTGCTAGACTCTTGGGATAATCTAGTTGTAGAAATTGGTAGTACCACTCAATCTACATTGAAGTATGAGGATGTAGTTTCATCCTTGTTATCTGAAGAGATGAGGTGGAAAATCATGTATAGTCATAGCAAAGATGACTTATTTTTAAGAGGTCATACCCAAGACAGGAATCTTGGTAAGCCTTCAAGGGGACATCTAAATCTACAGGTAGATCTAAGTCTCCAGGAAAATCTTTGAGGAAATGTTGGAAGTGTGGTAAAACAATGCATTATAAGAAAGATTGCAAGTCTAAGAAGGTTGAAAAACCAAAAGGATCTGATAGTACCTCTTCCATAGAGGCGAAAACATCCACTGAAGAAGGAGGTGATGTTTACCTGAAATCTACAAGTACACATGAAGACTATGATGTATGGTTGATCAACTCAGGTGCGTCATACCATATGACTCCTCACAGGGAGTGGTTCTCTGAATATGAAAAATATGATGGTGGTGATGTATTCCTAGGAGATGACTCGACAACAAAAATTATGGGACGTGGAAGGGTTAATTTGCTCCTAAAATATGGAAGGATTAGAAATCTCCCTGGGGTTCTGCACATTCCAAAACTAGCCAGGAGCCTAATATCTATAAGCAAGTTGGATGATGCAGGAGTGGATACTGTATTGGGAAAGGGCACTTGCAAGATGGTATGAGGAGCAATGGTGTTGATGAGGGGAGTTCGGTGTGGAACTATGTACAAGTTATTGGGAATAACTTATACTAATGGGTGTAACAGTTATGTTGTCCTTGAGAAAACAAATAAAGAAGACAAGACCAATACCGTCCCTGAAAACAAGACCATGCTATGGCATCAAAGACTAGGGCATATTGGAGAAAAGCATCTTTGAACACTACATGGTAAAGGTATGGTTGAAGGTATGTCTAATTGCACTCTGGATTTTGATTTCTGGGAACATTGCATATATGGTAAACAAAATTGAGTAAGATTCCCATTTGGTGCTACAAGAGCAAAGGGAATCTTAGAATTGATACACAGTGATGTGTTTGGACCTGTTCTTGTTCCATCCCTAGGTAAATCTATGTATTATGTTTCATTCATAGATGATTTCTCAAGGAAAACATGGATTTATTTTCTTAGAAATAAATCTTAGGTATTTGATAAATTTAAAGAGTTTAAGGCTCTGGTAGAAAATCAGACAGAGAAGAAAATAAAGGTATTGAGAATAGATAATGGTGAAAAATTCCGTGGAAATGAATTCGAAGAATTCTGTAAGAAGTGTGGTCTAGCAAGGAAGAAGAATATTCCATACACTCCTCAGCAGAATGAAGTTGCAGAAAGGATGAACATGACACTGATGGAAAAAGCAAGGAGCATGCTCAATGGTGCCGAGTTAGGACATGAATTCTAGGCAGATGTTGTGGGTACAACATGTTCCCTGGTCAATCGATCACCTTCATCAGCGTTGCATGATAAATCTCCACACGAGGTATGGTCTAGAAAGAAACCCTCTCTTCAACATCTTAGAGTGTTTGGAAGATACCAAATATAATAAATATGCAGAACCGAAATAAAATGCTAGAAATGGCAGAATAACAGTAATATATCCAGCATAATCTCCACAATAACACAGAAATGATATAAGAACAACAACAGAAATAACACTTTGATTTAGAAAGCAATGTTCACTGGCCTCTT
>JZKD02S2204880.1:23045-39750 GCA_000966675.3 Picea glauca | reverse complement strand
ATTCTAACTTATCATCCTTGGAAGCTAGCACAACAGGCTTTATGTATCCAGTCTCTACTACATCCCAAACATCAACACCTAAGGCCATTAGGTGTGTTCTCATTCTAACCTTCCAAAAGGGAAATTTTGTTCCATCAAACAGAGGAGGCTTACTGGTTGAAGTCCCTTCATGACTTGCCATGTTTAAGCTTACAGATCTACCTTTAAATAAAAGGAAACAACTCTGATACCAATTGTTGAAATTACTAAGACAACTGAGAGGGGGGGTGAATCAATTGTTACTATGCTTAAAATTTTTTAATTCAATTAAACCATTTTTAATCTTTCTACAAGTGACCATCAATATTATACTACATATGGACAACATAAATAATGAGCATCACTCACACATAAGATATACACAGAGACAGATTTTCACGAGGAAACCCATAAAGGGAGAAAACCTCTTCTTCTTTGAAATGATAGGTAGTCTTTTAAGTTCTGTACATCATCTATAATTGAGCACCCACTCAATGTGAGGCTACTACCTCTGTTTTACAAGATCCAACTTGTTTATGAGCACCAACTCTCTGGTTTCTCTAGCACCCAATAGAAGGAAGCAACAACTCCCTAAGTGTTCCAACACCAATTGGATGGAAGCACCAACTTCCAGTTACACAGGCTCCAACATGTATAACAGAGAACACTTGTTCTCCCTTGCACCACCGTGCCACCCTAGTTTCTCTGGCTGCAACCAGATGGAAGCTACAACTCCATGTGTTCAAGCACCCACTTGAACCTCTGAGGAAAACAGTCCTCCCTAGCACCCTTATTACAAATAAATGATTGAATAACCAACAACACAGATAAATCGATTCTTACCACTTCTTCTCTGTTCTGTAAATCTGGTCTGCTTCTAACTGTTCTACAATTCTTCTCTTCGTTTGTCTGTTCTGCAATTCTTCTCTGCTTCAATATGCTATGCACTTCTTCTCTTCCTCTGTCTATTCTACAATTCTGCTCTGCTTCAAGATGTTCTACAATTATTCTTTTTCTTTTGTCTATTCCTCATCTATTACTCATCTCTGAGTTTTATCTCACACTACGCATATTGTTCATCTCACACTGCGCATACTGTAATTTTCCCTTTCTTATAGTTCAACTCATTTTTCCATTCAGAACGACCAACCATGCACAGTCACTTCATGTTTCTTTTATACACTACTACCACTTAAGTTACCCCTCAAATCCCTAGAACAACACTTCAACAACTGAAATGCCAACCGTCCAAGAACCATGATTCAGTTCTGCTAACTGAATCATAACTGAACAATTAATCATGAAGAGCAAGAATAACCCTTCGATCATATTTCTGATTAACCTGCACCGTTGGATTATAAATGATGGGTCTCACGCTTACTCCATATGCCCACTCGCTGTGACCATGGGCCTAATCAAAATGCCTTTTTCATTTTTGCATTTCAGCATTTCGGCATTCCTATGGTGAAGTGTTTTGACACTCCAACTCCTAGTATCCAAAACCTACACCAAAAGGTGGTTTTTTCATTTCAGCATTCCTGTGGTGAAGTGTTTTGACACTCCAACTCCCGGTATACGGAACTCCAAAATGGAGTCAGATCAATGGTTCAGTATTTTGTCGTTTCGTATTTCACGACTTCGGGACTCCTGTGATGAAGATTCTCAACTCTTGAATCCTCCAACTCCTGATATATGAAACTCCGAAATGGAGTTTATCTTCTGATACCCGAAGTGGGGTTTAGCTTCTAATCTTGCCATGCATCATCGTTGTGCTACTGGTTGTGATCTTTGCCATCGATGACAAACACTCATACTCTACCTCTATCTGAAATTTCCATGTGATCATCGTTGTGTGGCTGGTCATGATGTTTGCCATCAATGACAAACATGCATACTCTATCTCTGTCTGAAAACATGCCAACATCTTGGTGATCTTCTTGTCGATTCTCAATAGTTGGATATATTCTTGGCACGTTCTTGGCCACATCATTCATAGTAGTAACCTTTTGAACATGGTAAACCATTTTAATGTCATGTTGTCTATGAAGGAAGTCCCTCAACATGTGTTCTTTTCCACAACCCCAAGATTGTAGAGGTCCTTTCTTTGGTTCCTCTGCTTTTTCCCTTACTTGCTTCATTGGCCTATTCCCACTTTGAGATGGAAAATTCCATTGGTGCATACTTCAAGTTAGATAACCAAACTGAGCACCTCTTTTTGGGTTCTTATATTAGGATGGTTTAAATCCTTTCCTCTGAAATCCGAGCTTATATTTTATTTTCCAATCCTCAAGAGGATTCTGCCTATGCTTGGATTAGTCATAACAACACTTAGTCTTTCTAATGGAATCCTCTAATGTTTTAGGCTCAAAAAACTCAATCCTATCCCGGTAGGACTATGGTAATCCATTGAGGAAGCATTGTATCCTTTCCTTCTTATCCTTGAGGTAAGGGACATACCTCAACAACTCCAAGAACCTCTTGGCATAAGCATCCATGGTAAGTTATCCTAATTTTTGTTCATGGAAATCCTTAATCTTACCATCATAGTGATTTTTTGATAAATATGCCTTACTGAAATATTTCTTAAACCGTTTCTAGGTCATCTTACTTTCCTTTACTCCATTAACTTTCTTGATATCCTCCCACAATATGGAATATCCTCCATTTATATTGAAAATTACTATATTTTATTTTTTATTTTTGGTTTAATTATGCACTCAAAAATACTTCCTTAATCCTAACAGCCAAGCCTCTGTTTCTTCTCCTTTCTTAATTTATCCATCAAAGGTAGGCATATTTTCTTTCTTGAATTATTCTATCAGAGAACTCTATGAGTATCTCTTCTTCTTCTTCTTCTTGGGAACACTCGACCTAGTGTCATTGATGGAAAATTCCAATGTAGTGGTATTTCCACTAGATAGATCCGTGGAAGTGCCTCCACTAACTCTGCTTCTCTTAGCATCCCCATGCATTTTCCTGGAAGAAGTATTTCCCACATGATATGACCTGGCCCATGCTTATGAATAAATGAAGGGCTCTGCAACTTATCAAACTGTTGTAGTATTGCATTGTGAGTAGAAGGACCTTGTTCCAAATGCTTTTGAATATCATATATACTCTACAATAGTACTGCATTTAATTCTCCCCATTCAACTTGATCTCTCATGAGCCTCTCATTGTATTCTTTCAGAATCCTTATGGTGGCTACCAAATCTGGAGGGGTTTCTCTAGCCCTCCTTCCATCAGATTATTCATCTCGGAAATGTGAGGTTTCATCAATACTATGTTGCTCCACTCACCTTTGTTTTCCCTTCTTAGTATATCCTATGTGCTAAAAACAATGAACCACTATTATCAAACCACATTTCAAATTATATGCAAAAGGAGTCTTGGCCTTTTCAAGGAATGGATTTGTTTAGACAATATTCAAACCATGACTCTATTCCTAGTGCCAATCCTGCTCAAAAATGTTATTAGCACTCATTATAATAGTCAAATCATTGAACAATAAAATACAAACTTTCATCTTGTAAAATATTACAAAACTAATTCAAACTTCGTTGTCCTTTCAAGCTTAGAGTTTGAGCTCCACTCTAATACTTCTCTGTAAGACATTTAACCCCCTAAAATTTACTTAGGCTGGTGGGATGTTAAAATTCCTCCTTCCACTATGAATCAGATATTGGGCTTCAACACCATGGGTAGAAACCTGCTCACGTGGAGCATTCCCTCGAGTTTCTACATAGAATGAAATGGTCTAAGGTATTATAGTCTTTCCCTTCCCCACATCCTCCATCCTACATGGTCACCACATGAACTTGTCCACATCACCCGCTCCACATACATGTGGGTGTGTGTGTGGGCATGGATGTGACATGTCCTCGGGTGCATCAATCTCTTGTAGAACTCCTTTGATAGAATGAAACTATGAAATCTAGGAGATAAAATCTNTCTGAAATCCGAGCTTATATTTTATTTTCCAATCCTCAAGAGGATTCTGCCTATGCTTGGATTAGTCATAACAACACTTAGTCTTTCTAATGAAATCCTCTAATGTTTTAGGCTCAACAAACTCAATCCTATCCCGGTAGGACTATGGTAATCCATTGAGGAAGCATTGTATCCTTTCCTTCTTATCCTTGAGGTAAGGGACATACCTCAACAACTCCAAGAATCTCTTGGCATAAGCATCCATGGTAAGTTATCCTAATTTTTGTTCATGCAAATCCTTAATCTTACCATCATAGTGATTTTTTGATAAATATGCCTTACTGAAATATTTCTTAAACCGTTTCTAGGTCGTCTTACTTTCCTTTACTCCATTAACTTTCTTGATATCCTCCCACAATATGGAATATCCTCCATTTATATTGAAAATTACTATATTTGATTTTGTATTTTTGGTTTAATTATGCACTCAAAAATACTTCCTTAATCCTAACAACCAAGCCTCTGTTTCTTCTCCTTTCTTAATTTATCCATCAAAGGTAGGCATATTTTCTTTCTTGAATTATTCTATCAGAGAACTCTATGAGTATCTCTTCTTCTTCTTCTTCTTGGGAACACTCGACCTAGTGTCATTGATGGAAAATTCCAATGTAGTGGTATTTCCACTAGATAGATCCGTGGAAGTGCCTCCACTAACTCTGCTTCTCTTAGCATCCCCATGCATTTTCCTGGAAGAAGTATTTCCCACATGATATGACCTGGCCCATGCTTATGAATAAATGAAGGGCTCTGCAACTTATCAAACTGTTGTAGTATTGCATTGTGAGTAGAAGGACCTTGTTCCAAATGCTTTTGAATATCATATATACTCTACAATAGTACTGCATTTAATTCTCCCCATTCAACTTGATCTCTCATGAGCCTCTCATTGTATTCTTTCAGAATCCTTATGGTGGCTACCAAATCTGGAGGGGTTTCTCTAGCCCTCCTTCCATCAGATTATTCATCTCGGAAATGTGAGGTTTCATCAATACTATGTTGCTCCACTCACCTTTGTTTTCCCTTCTTAGTATATCCTATGTGCTAAAAACAATGAACCACTATTATCAAACCACATTTCAAATTATATGCAAAAGGAGTCTTGGCCTTTTCAAGGAATGGATTTGTTTAGACAATATTCAAACCATGACTCTATTCCTAGTGCCAATCCTGCTCAAAAATGTTATTAGCACTCATTATAATAGTCAAATCATTGAACAATAAAATACAAACTTTCATCTTGTAAAATATTACAAAACTAATTCAAACTTCGTTGTCCTTTCAAGCTTAGAGTTTGAGCTCCACTCTAATACTTCTCTGTAAGACATTTAACCCCCTAAAATTTACTTAGGCTGGTGGGATGTTAAAATTCCTCCTTCCACTATGAATCAGATATTGGGCTTCAACACCATGGGTAGAAACCTGCTCACGTGGAGCATTCCCTCGAGTTTCTACATAGAATGAAATGGTCTAAGGTATTATAGTCTTTCCCTTCCCCACATCCTCCATCCTACATGGTCACCACATGAACTTGTCCACATCACCCGCTCCACATACATGTGGGTGTGTGTGTGGGCATGGATGTGACATGTCCTCGGGTGCATCAATCTCTTGTAGAACTCCTTTGATAGAATGAAACTATGAAATCTAGGAGATAAAATCTCCTGGATGAAAGGATTTGGCTCACTGGGCTCAAGATATATCAATGGCTAGTGGGGACTCAGAATATCCCTCATTAGGAAGGAAGGTTACGTAACCCATAACCATTTTTCCCGATCCATTTCTTCCGACAACCTCACTCTCTACAGATCCAATGATCAGTAATCAGGGAATTCAATGATCCAGATTCACTTGGAACCTTCATCCCACGCGGTGAATAACAATATCATTCATTCACCCCTAATCACTTGATAGGTCGGATCTATGACAAGATATATGGATGAGATCTCCTTGGATAGACTCCTCAACAGATCAATGGTCCTCATCCATTCAAGATTTCACCATCGGGAAATACCCCCTTTCCACAACCTTGTGGTTCTTTCGAGCAACTCTTTCTAAACTGGGGTTGTTTGAGCAATCTGAGAGTCATTNCCAAGCCTCTGTTTCTTCTCCTTTCTTAATTTATCCATCAAAGGTAGGCATATTTTCTTTCTTGAATTATTCTATCAGAGAACTCTATGAGTATCTCTTCTTCTTCTTCTTCTTGGGAACACTCGACCTAGTGTCATTGATGGAAAATTCCAATGTAGTGGTATTTCCACTAGATAGATCCGTGGAAGTGCCTCCACTAACTCTGCTTCTCTTAGCATCCCCATGCATTTTCCTGGAAGAAGTATTTCCCACATGATATGACCTGGCCCATGCTTATGAATAAATGAAGGGCTCTGCAACTTATCAAACTGTTGTAGTATTGCATTGTGAGTAGAAGGACCTTGTTCCAAATGCTTTTGAATATCATATATACTCTACAATAGTACTGCATTTAATTCTCCCCATTCAACTTGATCTCTCATGAGCCTCTCATTGTATTCTTTCAGAATCCTTATGGTGGCTACCAAATCTGGAGGGGTTTCTCTAGCCCTCCTTCCATCAGATTATTCATCTCGGAAATGTGAGGTTTCATCAATACTATGTTGCTCCACTCACCTTTGTTTTCCCTTCTTAGTATATCCTATGTGCTAAAAACAATGAACCACTATTATCAAACCACATTTCAAATTATATGCAAAAGGAGTCTTGGCCTTTTCAAGGAATGGATTTGTTTAGACAATATTCAAACCATGACTCTATTCCTAGTGCCAATCCTGCTCAAAAATGTTATTAGCACTCATTATAATAGTCAAATCATTGAACAATAAAATACAAACTTTCATCTTGTAAAATATTACAAAACTAATTCAAACTTCGTTGTCCTTTCAAGCTTAGAGTTTGAGCTCCACTCTAATACTTCTCTGTAAGACATTTAACCCCCTAAAATTTACTTAGGCTGGTGGGATGTTAAAATTCCTCCTTCCACTATGAATCAGATATTGGGCTTCAACACCATGGGTAGAAACCTGCTCACGTGGAGCATTCCCTCGAGTTTCTACATAGAATGAAATGGTCTAAGGTATTATAGTCTTTCCCTTCCCCACATCCTCCATCCTACATGGTCACCACATGAACTTGTCCACATCACCCGCTCCACATACATGTGGGTGTGTGTGTGGGCATGGATGTGACATGTCCTCGGGTGCATCAATCTCTTGTAGAACTCCTTTGATAGAATGAAACTATGAAATCTAGGAGATAAAATCTACTGGATGAAAGGATTTGGCTCACTGGGCTCAAGATATATCAATGGCTAGTGGGGACTCAGAATCTCCCTCATTAGGAAGGAAGGTTGCGTAACCCATAACCATTTTTCTCGATCCATTTCTTCCGACAACCTCACTCTCTACAGATCCAACGATCAGTAATCAGGGAAGTCAATGATCCAGATTCACTTGGAACCTTCATCCCACGCGGTGAATAACAATATCGTTCATTCACCCCCAATCAATCGATAGGTTGGATCTATGACAAGATATATGGATGAGATCTCCTTGGATAGACTCCTCAATAGATCAATGGTCCTCATCCATTCAAGATTTCACCATCGGGAAATACCCCCTTTCCACAACCTTGTGGTTCTTTCGAGCAACTCTTTCTAAACTGGGGTTGTTTGAGTAATCTGAGAGTCATTCGACCTCCACATATAATGGTATGGGATCTATCGGATATCATATCTTCTCAGTGGTTAACCAAACCTACAACTTTGATAGGGATTCTCTATCAGTGGGTCCCACTACGAAATCAATGGCTTAGATATTTCGGTTGAGTCATGAATATCTACAGTTTTGGTCATATTAGATCCTCTCCGTTGGGATTCTTTCATCAGAGTTTCATTTTACACATTCTCCACAGGTCTTTCTAAACATCACAATTATGAAAATCTTAACATAATGGTTATTATGAGATCTACGGTCCATATCTCGTCAGTCTAAGCTCCAAGTAAATCGATGGCTCTCATCGACTCATAACTTCCCCATCAGAAATTTCACCTTAACATCACTCTAAGGTTTTTCCAAATGATTATCCTTCCAAAAGGCCTTCCCCGAAACCTAGATATTTGACGAATGATTGAGATGGATTCTCCACATTGGATATATGGCAGAGGTTTCTTCTCAGAGTTTACTCATGGATTTCAATAGGGTTAAGGGGAAATTCAAGGAATACTGACTCACAACCTTCTTATCATTTCTTGCATGTTTTTTAACCCCCAAATCCTCAAGTATTTGACCCACTTTCTCAATGCACAAGAAACACCTCACCATGGCCCCCATAGGGAAGATTTTCGCATCTTAGAAAATTTCCATTCAACAGCTTGAGAAGAATGAAAGGTTACAAAAATTCATTAGGCCTTTCAAACACAATTATTCAGATAATCAAATAATCCTTTATAAGGGATTAATTATACCAATAAAACTTAGGTTTATCATTCAATAAACACATTAAATCTACCATAGAGAACATAATGCAATTCATATTTATTAACAAACATTCACTAGATACATTAAGAAATACTTATCCGTTTTCAATTCAAACTTCAATCCACCAACTGAATGAGGATGAATGCCTTTACACCCAACCATAGGCTCTGTCACACTTTTACTCTCTATAATAGGCCAACCCAATGCCAAGACATGATACCACTAGGGGACTCTCACAAGTTGGATTTTAGGTCAAGTAATTGGCCAGGAAGGTTACTCTCCTTCACTACATTGGAAACAACATAAATCGCCTCTTACTAGTGATCCTAGAGCCTCCACGAGCTTACCAGGTGCATTCCTAGCTAGATTTCCTCTGCACAAGGGATTCCCTTCACTTCTACAAAGTTCCTTAGTGCCCTCCCATTACCATTGCTAGTTTATTTCCATTTAACACCAATCTATGACCCTCTCTTCTCTAGTTTGGTTATGGGTATTCTTTGTTCCAATGTTGACCATTCGTTTTCAGGGAAAAATTCCTATTTTTCTCATGAAAACTTCCCACTTTTTCTCTTTCTTTGGTCTAGCTTGGTGCTTTCTACTTATTTGTGTTACCACACTATTTCCACACCCTTCGTTCTGCCTCTTTCTCCATATGGAGCATTCTCCCTCCCCCTCATGTTCCTCAACTTGCTTATGTCAGGAGAAACCCTTAGGTTCAAGCTCCCAAATTGAAGGGGCACTTATAGGGTACTCATGGTTGATAGCTGCAATCGACCCCATCACTCCTCTGAGTACATGTTCTAAAGGAAGTCATAACTACTCGAACCACCTGATCTAATGCCATTAACAAAATTTCTTATGAATAGGGAGAATAGGGTACTTCAGTTAGGTTGGTCATGCAGGTGTAGGTTTATGGGAAAGCTTCCTATTTTCTTCACATAAACTTCCTAGTTTACCCCTCACCAACTCCCACTCATGGTATCATGGCTAGTACTACAAGGATTCCCCTTCAGTCACCCGGTAGATGTTTTCATTAAACATAAAACACCATTACAATGCTCATCAATTAAAATTCATGAAGTCTTAAGCATACTTATGGACATGGGGGAAAACAACGTGTTACAAGGACATAATTAAAGGAAATCAAATCTCACTTCAATTAGTCTAAAAGAAAATCCAATGATATGTAAACTATTGTGGATATTCCACTAGATAGTTGATCACAACAGATCTAATAAAATACTAAAATACTTATTGAGAACTTTAGTTTCCTTTAGTTATGAGATTCTTTAATTACTGGATTTCTACTTAAAATGTATGAAATAGCTTAAATGTGAAAAATATATAACATAAATAAATACTCACACACCATCCACAAATAAACACAAGATATAACCTTGGAAACCCAATACGGGAGAAAACCGAACTAGAAGGTGAGACCACTCGACTCTCTTTTCTTCAAGTGAAAGTACAAAGAAAGAGGCACTCTCGATGGAGATTCCTTTGACATTGTGGCCTAATTGGATGCTACATAATATCTCCTCTGTTATGCTCTCAAAATACCACTCTGAGGTGCTCTGCTTAACTATGGAACAAATACAATGCTAAATAATGGAACCCTTCTCTTCCTAGTAGATCGATATTTAACATCGCCTGATAGCCATCTAGGGGTAGGGTTTAGACTTCATCAACCCTCAATTATGATAAGGTTTTGGAACTTACTTAATCTTCTTGAATTTCCATATGTGGCTAGCTCCATATGAATGAGTAATGGGGGCTGACGTGGAATCTATTAGCACTCTGTAAATTCTGTCCGACTGAATAGATAGACGATAGAGGTAACTATTTCAACCAGCTTTAGAGCTGAGGCACTAGCCTGCTCAACTCAGAGGGGGCTCTCTCATGTCACTTGATACATCTATGGAAATCAGTGGCTAGAATTGGTTTGTTTTGGGGTTTTAATAAAGTTGTTGAAGAGCTGAAGATGACCTTTGGGCTATGGGGTCAAGAATGTAGGAGGCATTTCCAAATCATGAAAACAATCAAGAGGAAAAGGCTAAATGAAGAAGTGACTTTTGAGTTTATGTTTGAAAATTTTAGATGGTATCAGAAGAAAAGAAACACACAACTATTATTAGAGCATTAGAGTAATGGATTCTGAAATGGTTTAGAAGAGATGAACATAGTCTAAATAGCCAAGCCAAGAGCATTGAATAATGAATTCTGGACTTTAGTTTCTCAATTTAGACAGAAGAAAGAAAAATGAAAATACAAAATAACATGAATCACACACTATGAGAGAAAATGAGACTCATAACACCACCAATTAGAATCTTTTCATAAAAAGTCCCAAAATCTACCTCTACACCCATGTATTCATTCTATCCCCAAAGATTTATAAAGTTTTCCTGCACAGAGGGCAGGCTCCTCTTTTCTCCATGCTTCTATACTCGTGAGGCCAAGCATATATAGAGGAATTTCATATGGAATTTAAAACGTTCCGACTTCCTCATAATTCTAAAAATAGATACAAGTTACAAAATGGAAGAATAGTTGTGTTATTTAAAGGGACCGTTAGTAATTGATCTATCATATCAGGACTCCCTTCTCTTAAGCCGACATCTGTCCAAAAATATATGAAATACACCAAAATTTTACCTGAGGATTCACCTCAGCTTGGCAATTTCCTCCTCCAGGGTACCCCACCAATCGAAATTTTCCCTGATGCTCTCTATCATCTCGGTTTTGGCCTCTCATTTCCTCCTTTTACTCCTCTTCTTCTTTGCGGCTGAGTGGCAGGTGTTGTTTGCATGTTCATTTATGACAAGATCTCTCATAATGGGGTTTAATTTTACTCCCNTCCACATACATGTGGGTGTGTGTGTGGGCATGGATGTGACATGTCCTCGGGTGCATCAATCTCTTGTAGAACTCCTTTGATAGAATGAAACTATGAAATCTAGGAGATAAAATCTACTGGATGAAAGGATTTGGCTCACTGGGCTCAAGATATATCAATGGCTAGTGGGGACTCAGAATCTCCCTCATTAGGAAGGAAGGTTGCGTAACCCATAACCATTTTTCTCGATCCATTTCTTCCGACAACCTCACTCTCTACAGATCCAACGATCAGTAATCAGGGAAGTCAATGATCCAGATTCACTTGGAACCTTCATCCCACGCGGTGAATAACAATATCGTTCATTCACCCCCAATCAATCGATAGGTTGGATCTATGACAAGATATATGGATGAGATCTCCTTGGATAGACTCCTCAATAGATCAATGGTCCTCATCCATTCAAGATTTCACCATCGGGAAATACCCCCTTTCCACAACCTTGTGGTTCTTTCGAGCAACTCTTTCTAAACTGGGGTTGTTTGAGTAATCTGAGAGTCATTCGACCTCCACATATAATGGTATGGGATCTATCGGATATCATATCTTCTCAGTGGTTAACCAAACCTACAACTTTGATAGGGATTCTCTATCAGTGGGTCCCACTACGAAATCAATGGCTTAGATATTTCGGTTGAGTCATGAATATCTACAGTTTTGGTCATATTAGATCCTCTCCGTTGGGATTCTTTCATCAGAGTTTCATTTTACACATTCTCCACAGGTCTTTCTAAACATCACAATTATGAAAATCTTAACATAATGGTTATTATGAGATCTACGGTCCATATCTCGTCAGTCTAAGCTCCAAGTAAATCGATGGCTCTCATCGACTCATAACTTCCCCATCAGAAATTTCACCTTAACATCACTCTAAGGTTTTTCCAAATGATTATCCTTCCAAAAGGCCTTCCCCGAAACCTAGATATTTGACGAATGATTGAGATGGATTCTCCACATTGGATATATGGCAGAGGTTTCTTCTCAGAGTTTACTCATGGATTTCAATAGGGTTAAGGGGAAATTCAAGGAATACTGACTCACAACCTTCTTATCATTTCTTGCATGTTTTTTAACCCCCAAATCCTCAAGTATTTGACCCACTTTCTCAATGCACAAGAAACACCTCACCATGGCCCCCATAGGGAAGATTTTCGCATCTTAGAAAATTTCCATTCAACAGCTTGAGAAGAATGAAAGGTTACAAAAATTCATTAGGCCTTTCAAACACAATTATTCAGATAATCAAATAATCCTTTATAAGGGATTAATTATACCAATAAAACTTAGGTTTATCATTCAATAAACACATTAAATCTACCATAGAGAACATAATGCAATTCATATTTATTAACAAACATTCACTAGATACATTAAGAAATACTTATCCGTTTTCAATTCAAACTTCAATCCACCAACTGAATGAGGATGAATGCCTTTACACCCAACCATAGGCTCTGTCACACTTTTACTCTCTATAATAGGCCAACCCAATGCCAAGACATGATACCACTAGGGGACTCTCACAAGTTGGATTTTAGGTCAAGTAATTGGCCAGGAAGGTTACTCTCCTTCACTACATTGGAAACAACATAAATCGCCTCTTACTAGTGATCCTAGAGCCTCCACGAGCTTACCAGGTGCATTCCTAGCTAGATTTCCTCTGCACAAGGGATTCCCTTCACTTCTACAAAGTTCCTTAGTGCCCTCCCATTACCATTGCTAGTTTATTTCCATTTAACACCAATCTATGACCCTCTCTTCTCTAGTTTGGTTATGGGTATTCTTTGTTCCAATGTTGACCATTCGTTTTCAGGGAAAAATTCCTATTTTTCTCATGAAAACTTCCCACTTTTTCTCTTTCTTTGGTCTAGCTTGGTGCTTTCTACTTATTTGTGTTACCACACTATTTCCACACCCTTCGTTCTGCCTCTTTCTCCATATGGAGCATTCTCCCTCCCCCTCATGTTCCTCAACTTGCTTATGTCAGGAGAAACCCTTAGGTTCAAGCTCCCAAATTGAAGGGGCACTTATAGGGTACTCATGGTTGATAGCTGCAATCGACCCCATCACTCCTCTGAGTACATGTTCTAAAGGAAGTCATAACTACTCGAACCACCTGATCTAATGCCATTAACAAAATTTCTTATGAATAGGGAGAATAGGGTACTTCAGTTAGGTTGGTCATGCAGGTGTAGGTTTATGGGAAAGCTTCCTATTTTCTTCACATAAACTTCCTAGTTTACCCCTCACCAACTCCCACTCATGGTATCATGGCTAGTACTACAAGGATTCCCCTTCAGTCACCCGGTAGATGTTTTCATTAAACATAAAACACCATTACAATGCTCATCAATTAAAATTCATGAAGTCTTAAGCATACTTATGGACATGGGGGAAAACAACGTGTTACAAGGACATAATTAAAGGAAATCAAATCTCACTTCAATTAGTCTAAAAGAAAATCCAATGATATGTAAACTATTGTGGATATTCCACTAGATAGTTGATCACAACAGATCTAATAAAATACTAAAATACTTATTGAGAACTTTAGTTTCCTTTAGTTATGAGATTCTTTAATTACTGGATTTCTACTTAAAATGTATGAAATAGCTTAAATGTGAAAAATATATAACATAAATAAATACTCACACACCATCCACAAATAAACACAAGATATAACCTTGGAAACCCAATACGGGAGAAAACCGAACTAGAAGGTGAGACCACTCGACTCTCTTTTCTTCAAGTGCAAGTACAAAGAAAAAGGCACTCTCAATGGAGATTCCTTTGACATTGTGGCATACTTGGATGCTACATAATATCTCCTCTATTATGCTCTCAAAATACCACTCTGAGGTGCTCTTCTTAACTATGGAACAAATACAATGCTAAATAATGGAACCCTTCTCTTCCTAGTAGCTCGATATTTAACATCGCCTGATAGCCATCTAGGGGTAGGGTTTAGACTTCATCAACCCTCAATTATGATAAGGTTTTGGAACTTACTTAATCTTCTTGAATTTACATATGTGGCTAGCCCCATATGAATGAGTAATGGGGGCTGACGTGGAATCTATTAGCACTCTGTAAATTCTGTCCGACTGAATAGACAAACGATAGAGGTAACTATTTCAACCAGCTTTAGAGCTGAGGCACTAGCCTGCTCAACTTAGAGAGGGCTCTCTCATGTCACTTGATACATCTATGGAAATCAGTGGCTAGAATTGGTTTGTTTTGGGGTTTTAATAAAGTTGTTGAAGAGATGAAGATGACCTTTGGGCTATGGGGTCAAGAATGTAGGAGGCATTTCCAAATCGTGAAAACAATCAAGAGGAAAAGGCTAAATGAAGAAGTGACTTCTGAGTTTATGTTTGAAAATTTTAGATGGTATCAGAAGAAAAGAAACACACAACTATTATTAGAGCATTATAGTAATGAATTCTGAAATGGTTTAGAAGAGATGAACATAGTCTAAATAGCCAAGATAAGAGCATTGAATAATGAATTATGGACTTTAGTTTCTCAATTTAGACAGAAGAAAGAAAAATGAAAATACGGAATAACATGAATCACACACTATGAGAGAAAATGAGACTCATAACACCACCAATTAGAATCTTTTCATAAAAAGTCCCAAAATTTACCTCTACACCCATGTATTCATTCTAGCCCCAAAGATTTATAAAGTTTTCTTGCACAGAGGGCAGGCTCCTCTTTTCTCCATGCTTCTATACTCGTGAGGCCAAGCATATATAGAGGAATTTCATATGGAATTTAAAACGTTCCGACTTCCTCATAATTCTAAAAATAGATACAAGTTACAAAAAGGAAGAATAGTTGTATTATTTAAAGGGACCGTTAGTAATTGATCTATCATATTAGGACTCCCTTCTCTTAAGCCGACATCTGTCCAAAAATATATGAAATACACCAAAATTTTACCTGAGGATTCACCTCAGCTTGGCGATTTCCTCCTCCAGGGTACTCCACCAATCGAAATTTTCCCTGATGCTCTCTATCATCTCGGTTTTGGCCTCTCATTTCCTCCTTTTACTCCTCTTCTTCTTTGCAGCTGAGTGGCAGGTGTTGTTTGCATGTTCATTTATGACAAGATCTCTCATAATGGGGTTTAATTTTACTCCCAACTTTGTCTCAGTTTCAGGTTTGGTATGAAATTTAGTCGCCGACATTTGTAAGACCCATCTTTCATTCTTACTTATTGACCTGCCTGGTACCTTAGCTGAGAACCCAGTCACGCCAGACACTATTTGACGGGTATTATCCATGCCTTCTGAACTTCACAGAGACCTTGATTTGGCCACCCTTTGAGTTTACAAAATTCAGGAGCACAAGCCGAACTTGTTTTTCTTATGCATAAGATGACAATTTCCCAGAATAAGATAAAATGATTCATATCTGAGATTTGATGGTTTGTGTACTTTGCTCACGAATTACTGTCATAGTACCTTGGTGTAACATGCTTCATCAATCCACTTCGAATGATGAGCCTCAAGTTAGTTATGTGGCGACATCCTTTTGGTACATCATCCTGGAAAGTACCTAGACCGGTGATGTGAATTGATATGACCACCACCATCCTCCTCGCGAGCTATCGACATGAAATTTTGAACCATGTGACATTGAGGCCATAGGAAAAGTGGTTTCGGGCAATCCGTCATCTCCCCCGATGCATGTGTAAGAGTACCATGCGTTCCCCGATGAAACCAGAGTAGTTTTCCCCGGTCTTCCTTCGCGATGTTAAGTTTCGTGCTATTTGTTTGTCTGATGTAGGCTTTGAGCATAGATATGAGATTCTTCAAGATCAACAACCCACCGAGATACTCCCTTCCCACTTCCACTACATTCATTCATACATCATGGAATATATCCAAGCACCCTAAACTATCGTGCCTCTACTGTGGTATAACGTCTCGCTAAAATTCATAAGTTGTTGGATCCTGATAAAAATTGTTAGGGTGATAACAAAATCTACTCGTACCACGGTGATCAACACAGTAGGTCAACTTGTGAGAGGCATAATGTTTTCATATGAGCTCTGATTGAAGCTATTTTTGCACCATTGGAAAGGTATAGATAACTTCCCACTATTTCTATTGCTCCTATCTATCTTGGTTCTCTTTGATCATTATCTTTACCACACTATTTAATCACCCTCCATTCTTCCTCTTTCTCCATCTAGAACATTCTCCCTCTGTTAAGCCCAAATATTGGCTCATTACCCCTTAATTGGGGCATATTATATTAGTAATGTTATTTTATTTAT
>JZKD02S2204869.1:20167-30300 GCA_000966675.3 Picea glauca | reverse complement strand
CTGCTTCAAATCATCGAACGCTTATTTTTGGGACAGAACCCACACAAATTTTTCCTTACCACCACCCATGGTTACTAGGCCTATGCAATATGGGAGAATCCCAATACGAGCCTGCAATAGAAATTAGCAAGGCCCAAGAAGCTCTGAAGCTCAGTGAGTGTGGTTGGGGCTGGCCAGTCATGGATGACATGGATATTGGTTGGATCCACATGTAAACCATGTTGATCAATGATTTATCCTAGGTAATGGACCCTATCCATGCCAAAGGAGAATTTTTCCAAGTTGGAAAATAGCATGTGTTGTCGCAGGGTGTGCAGAACCTGCTGAATATGTTGCAAGTGCTCCACCCAAGTCTTGTTGTAGATGAGTATGTCAGCCATATACACCACTAAAAAATTATTTGTGAAAGGTCACAGGATATCATCCATCATCCTCATGAAAGTGGCTAGAGCATTTGTCAAACTGAAGGGCATGACTAGCCATTCAAAAATACCTTCTTTTGACTTGAAGGTGGTCTTTCATACATCTGTCTATTCTATTGGGACCTGGTGGTATCCAGACTTCAGATCAATCTTACTGAAGTATTTTTCCTATGTGATATGATCAAGGAGGTCATTGATTCAAGGAATTAGGTATCGGTTCCTGAGTGGGATTTTATTCAGGGCCCGATAGTTAATGTAGAGTCGTCGAGTCTCATCTTTCTTCTGCACTGGCACGATTGGGCTCCCACAAGGTGATGAGATGGGATAGATGTGTCCCTTGTGGATCATTTCTTGGATCTATCACTTGATATCCTCATTCACTAACAAAGAGTGGTGGTATATTGTCCCATTGGGTAGTGGTGTGTCGGGGGTCAGATCAATGGGAAGCTTGAATTGACAATGCATAGGTACCTCAGTATGTGAGGAGAAGATATATGAGTATTCTTCCACGCATTATCCACTTTCTTCTGTTGTGTGGAGAGTACGACCACAGATTCCCTAGATGTGGCTATGATATTTTTCTCACTCTGAGAGTGAATCACGAAGAAGACAAACTTCGAGGTCTAAGAGATGACCTTCCTGCATTGCTTGGCAAAGAAAAAGGAAATCACACTAGGTGGGACTGCCTCAGGTATCCTATACAATTTCTTGTTCAAAGTAATAATAACACTGCGAGGCCCAGACTCATATACAATATGATGTTTCCGTAAATAAGGTTGGCCTAAAGGAACATTACAAACTTCGAGAGGAGCAACATCATACAGTGCCTCATCTTTTAAGGGCTTGATGTCATATGACAAGCAACACTGTTGGCTGATGTGAAGATCGATTCCTTGGTGGAGCCATCTAATGGTGTAGGGTTGTGGGTGTGGATTTGTCAGTAGGGCTAGCCGTTTGATGATATCTATTGAGATGAGGTTCTTATAGCTATCGCTATCAACGATGAAGTGCAATGGGGTTCCTTTCACCCACATCTGTGAATTAAATATGCATCCACCTTCCTCTAGATCGTCTAGTTCACTGGACTGGAGCTTGGTGGTAGAAATGGTAGCATTGGGTTCTGCATCAATGATTTGTTTCCCCCTTTTTGGTTTTGAATCAGAGTTTGAACCTGCATCCAATTAAGATGCTTTCACCTCAACGACTTATTTGAGAGACAATCAACAATGTTATGTCAGGGGCTCTTATGGAAGTTGCATCACTTCTCGATATCTTTCTTTGTCTTTTCGGTGTCCTTCTTTTCTTGCGGCTTGGACTGGTTGTCCCTAGGATGTCCATATTTACTATATCCTTTGTTCTGTGTGTTGGGGCTACCCTTTCCTTTCTTTTTTTGTGCGGGGTTCCCAGGCCAAAATTGTCGCATCTTTTGTTTAAGCTTCTTCTCGATTTTGATGACATATTGGTAAGCCATGCCCAAGGACGAGATGAAACTTCATTTCAGCCTGGATGTATATATGCATACCACCATGTTACTTGAGAACCATATTTCACTCAGAATATTTGATACCCAACTTGGTGCGCAAGGTATGGAAGATATTTGTGAACTCGAGCACTACTTGGTCTCTTTCCTGCCGCAGTATGGTCCATTTTGTATACATGTTGTCATAACTTCTTATGGGGTAGTATTGTTCCTTAATAACATCCTTGAAGGACTCCCATGTGACCGTGAAGGTAAATAATGAGGTTTCCTCTATTTCCTTTTGTTCACATAAAGTTTCCCACCAATCTTTGACACGGGGAACGATTTTGAGGAGCACAAAAGTAATCTTTTCTCTATTCGAAAATTTATGGACAGAGAAATACCCTTCTAGTATATTCAACCATTTTTCTACAACATCTACATCTATCTGACCTTCAAATATAGGAATATCAAAGTTTATTTGTACCTTGAAGAGGGTGGTGCCTCCGCTTGAGGAAGATGTGTCGCCTGTTGGTAGTCGCCGAAGGATTTGCCCAAAACTATCCATCATCTTGTTCCTCTGTTGTGTGAGGGATTCCTTGAGAAACATTTTGAAAGGATATCCTATTCCATCATATTTATTTTCTCCCACCATGAGAGGTATCTTAATCATGCAATATATTTTCTCCTCAAGGGAAATAAGCTCGATACCCAATTCTTTGTACTCTAAACTCATCGGTGACATGCATTAAGAATGACAAGGAGAAGACTGCTCTGATACCACTGATCTAGATTTTATGAGTAGAATGAAATGAATACAGACTATTATTAAAACATGCTTAACAAAGAATAATAGAGACACAGTAAAATTGGTTTCTATTCACTAAGGAAATAAGTTGGAACTATAAAATGTAGCGGAAAATAAGCTTGTTGGAATGGTGGTGGATTATGTCTGAGAAGAGATGTGACGGCTACGCTCATTCACAAGAAGATGATTACAATGAGGCTTTGAAGGTCTTTTGAAAATAATCATGAATTCCAAAACTCTAGACATCCAAAAACCTAACCCTAAGAGATGAAGTGCCAAAAGTCATGTGGGCCTTGTTGGGGTAAGTTAGTACATCAACTTCCTGGAGTCGTAACGTTTGCATATGATATTTGTTTTAGGTGCACGATAGCCCATTGGTAAGGTATATCCGAGGACTACACATTTTGTTGTCATACTCTAAGTTTATGTATTGTTGGATTGTGGTGAGCCCTAAAAATGTTGTTTAAGGCCTCAAAACGACCCCATAAGTCAGGGACCCGAAAACTAGGAAAAAGCTGCCAAACTGGAAAACCGCAAAAATGAACCAGTTGGAATATGCGAGAGGCCACCAACATCCATTTTGATCACACCTCAGAGGAATTCAAGGAATACAAGCATGGACAATGGATATTTTTTCTTCATTTCAACCCTCTTAGGTATGGTTCCTACTATAAATGGTATTTGGTTGATTGACAATGGTGCTTCCTGACATATGACTAGATACAGAGAGCACCTTACCGATCTAGTAGAGAAAGAATATCATTTTCATGTTGTACTTGGTGATAATACCAGATATAATGTGAAGGGAGTTGGATCCACTTCCTTACCATTGGATTCTGGCACCCCACTCCATTTGAGTGATGTATTATTTGTACCTGGGATGAGAAGGAACCTTGTCTCTATTTCAGCCTTAGAGAACAAGGCTACAAGGTTTCTTTCTCTGATGGAAAGGTTCTTGCATGGAACAAGAACTCTAGTATGGGTTATGCTTGGGTGATTGGTGTTCGAGAGGAAAAATTGTACAAGTTGACTGTCTGAAAATTTTAGGCCTTGATACATGATTCTATTAGTTTGAGAGAACTATGGCATAGGATACTTTCTCATTTACATTATAGAGCTATTCCCTCTATGGGGAAGATGGTGGCAGGCCTTCCAAAGATCCATGTTGAACATGATGGCATTTGCAGAGTTTGTGCTCTTGGAAAGAATTCCAAGGGGTCCTTTCCGAGCAATGACAACATATCCAAGGGAATCTTAGACTTGGTTCATACATATTTATGTGGACCCATGACAATTTATTCCTTGATTGGATACCTATACTATGTGATCTTCATTGATGACCACTCTCATAAGACTTGGATTTACTTCTTGAAGACCAAGGATGGAGTCCTTTCCATATTTTAGGAGTATAGAGAACAATTCGGAAACCTGACCGGAAAGAAGATCAAAGTGTTGAGATAAGATAATGGAGGATAATACGCTTCCCAGTATTTTAATGATTTTTGCATTGAGGTAGGGATCAAGAGGAAGTACACCATTCCTTACAACCCTCAAAATAATTGGGTCGTAGAGAGGAAGAATAGATCTATTGTTGAGGAAGTCAAGTATGATTCATGATCAACATTTACCTATGTTATTATGGGCAGAGGAATCCATGACTGCAATGTACGTTCAAAACATAAGTCCTCATAAAACTTTGAGGATCATGACTCCTCAGGAGGCCTTCACTAGAGTGAATCCTGAGGTTGGATACTTCAGGATATTTGGGTGTCCAGTAACATTCATGTACCCAAGGAGAAAAGAACCAAGCTAGACCCTTTAGGAATAAAGAGTAAATTTGTGGGGTACAGTGAGTCTTCGAAGGAATACCATATCTACATCCCTCATCAGAGACAAATTGAGGTGAGAAGAGGTGTTACCTTTGAGGAGGAGGTAGCCTTCAAGATATCTAGAGGATCTCACATGNTACTTGATGTTAAGGTGGAACTGTTGAAAGTATGTGGACCACTTCTGATGGCAGTCATTCTGCAATTTTCCTTGAGTCTGCATGAACTACAGTGGATTATGATAAGTGTGGATGACTGTCTCCTTCCAAACAATGTAATGTATCCACTAGCGGTAGGCTTTCACAATGGAGTACATTTATTTTTCGTAATTAGGTTACTTATGAACAACATTTGATAGTGTCTCACTATGATAGGTCACAGGGTGGCCGTGCTGAGTGAGAATGATGCACACAACATAGTCTGAAGTATATGTCTCGATCTCAAAGGGATGTTGCAGGTCTGGTAATGAAAGTATTGGGGTTGAGAAAAAGCACTGCTTCAAATCATCGAACGCTTATTTTTGGGACAGAACCCACACAAATTTTTCCTTACCACCACCCATGGTTACTAGGCCTATGCAATATGGGAGAATCCCAATACGAGCCTGCGATAGAAATTAGCAAGGCCCAAGAAGCTCTGAAGCTTAGTGAGTGTGGTTGGGGCTGGCTAGTCATGGATGACATGGATATTGGTTGGATCCACATGTAAACCATGTTGATCAATGATTTATCCTAGTTAATGGACCCTATCCATGCCAAAGGAGCATTTTTCCAAGTTGGCAAATAACATGTGTTGTCGCAGGGTGTGCAGAACCTGTTGAATATGTTGCAAGTGCTCCACCCAAGTCTTGTTGTAGATGAGTATGTCAGCCATATACACCACTACAAAAGTATTTGTGAAAGGTTATAGGATATCATCCATCATCCTCATGAAAGTGGCTGGAGCATTTGTCAAACCGAAGGGCATGACTAGCCATTCAAAAATACCTTCTTTTGACTTGAAGGTGGTCTTTCATACATCTGTCTATTCTATTGGGACTTGGTGGTATCCAGACTTCAGATCAATCTTACTAAAATATTTTTCCTATGTGATATGATCAAGGAGGTCATTGATTCGAGGAATCAGGTATTGGTTCCTGAGTGGGATTTTATTCAAGGCCCGATAGTTAATGCAGAGTCGTCGGGTCTCATCTTTTTTCTGCACTGGTACGATTGGGCTCCCACAAGGTGATGAGATGGGATAGATGTGTCCCTTGTGGATCATTTCTTGGATCTATCACTTGATATCCTCATTCTCTAACAAAGAGTGGTGGTATACTGTCCCATTGGGTAGTGGTGTGTCGGGGGTCAGATCGATGGGAAGCTTGAATTGACAATGCATAGGTACCTCAGTATGTGAGGAGAAGATATATGAGTATTCTTCCACGCATTATCCACTTTCTTCTGTTGTGTGGAGAGTATGACCACAGATGCCCTAGATGTGGCTATGATATTTTGCTCACTCTGAGAGTGAATCACGAAGAAGACAAACTTTGAGGTCTAAGAGATGACCTTCCTGCATTGCTTGGCAAAGAAAAATGAAATCACACTAGGTGGGACTGCCTCAGGTATCCTATACAATTTCTTGTTCAAAGTAATAATAACACTGCGAGGCCCAGACTCATATACAATATGATGTTTCCGTAAATAAGTTTGGCCTAGAGGAACATTACAAACTTCGATAGGAGCAGCATCATACAATGCCTCATCTTTTAAGGGCTTGATGTCATATGACAAGCAACACTGTTGGCTGATGTGAAGATCGATTCCTTGGTGGAGCCATCTAATGGTGTAGGGTTGTGGGTGTGGATTTGTCAGTAGGGCTAGCCGTTTGATGATATCTATTGAGATGAGGTTCTTATATCTATCGCTATCAATGATGAAGTGCAATGGGGTTCCTTTCACCCACATCTGTGAATGAAATATGCATCCACCTTCCTCTAGATCGTCTAGTTCACTGGACTGGAGCTTGGTGGTAGAAATGGTGACATTGGGTTCTGCATCAATGATTTGTCTCCCCCTTTTTGGTTTTGAATCAGAGTTAGAACCTACATCCAATTAAGAGGCTTTCACCTCAATGACTTATTTGAGAGACAATCAACAATGTTATGTCAGGGGCTCTTATGGAAGTTGCATCACTTCTCGATATCTTTCTTTGTCTTTTCGGTGTCCTTCTTTGCTTGCGGCTTGGACTGGTTTTCCCTAGGATGTCCATATTTACTATATCCTTTGTTCTGCGGGTTGGGGCTACCCTTTCCTTTCTTTTTTTGTGCGGGGTTCCCAGGCCCAAATTGTCGCATCTTTTGTTTAAGCTTCTTCTCGATTTTGATGACATATTGGTAAGCCATGCCCAAGGACGAGATGTTTAGAAACTTAATTTCAGCCTGGATGTATATATGCATACCACCATGTTACTTGAGAACCATATTTCACTCAGAATATTTGATACCCAACTTGGTGCGCAAGGTATGGAAGATATTTTTGAACTCGAGCACTACTTGGTCTCTTTCCTGCCGCAGTATGGTCCATTTTGTATACATGTTGTCATAACTTCTTATGGGGTATTATTGTTCCTTAATAACATCCTTGAAGGACTCCCATGTGACCGTGAAGGTAAATAATGAGGTTTCCTCTATTTCCTTTTGTTCACATAAAGTTTCCCACCAATCTTTGACATGGGGAACGATTTTGAGGAGCACAAAAGTAATCTTTTCTCTATTTGAAAATTTATGGACAGAGAAATACCCTTCTAGTATATTCAACCATTTTTCTACAACATCTACATCTATCTGACCTTCAAATATAGGAATATCAAAGTTTATTTGTACCTTGAAGAGGGTGGTGCCTCCGCTTGAGGAAGATGTGTCGCCTGTTGGTAGTCGCCGAAGGATTTGCCCAAAACTATCCATCATCTTGTTCCTCTGTTGTGTGAGGGATTCCTTGAGAAACATTTTGAAAGGATATCCTATTCCATCATATTTATTTTCTCCCACCATGAGAGGTATCTTAATCATGCAATATATTTTCTCCTCAAGGGAAATAAGCTCGATACCCAATTCTTTGTACTCTAAACTCATCGGTGACATGCATTAAGAATGACAAGGAGAAGACTGCTCTGATACCACTGATCTAGATTTTATGAGTAGAATGAAATGAATACAGACTATTATTAAAACATGCTTAACAAAGAATAATAGAGACACAGTAAAATTGGTTTCTATTCACTAAGGAAATAAGTTGGAACTATAAAATGTAGCGGAAAATAAGCTTGTTGGAATGGTGGTGGATTATGTCTGAGAAGAGATGTGACGGCTACGCTCATTCACAAGAAGATGATTACAATGAGGCTTTGAAGGTCTTTTGAAAATAATCATGAATTCCAAAACTCTAGACATCCAAAAACCTAACCCTAAGAGATGAAGTGCCAAAAGTCATGTGGGCCTTGTTGGGGTAAGTTAGTACATCAACTTCCTGGAGTCGTAACGTTTGCATATGATATTTGTTTTAGGTGCACGATAGCCCATTGGTAAGGTATATCCGAGGACTACACATTTTGTTGTCATACTCTAAGTTTATGTATTGTTGGATTGTGGTGAGCCCTAAAAATGTTGTTTAAGGCCTCAAAACGACCCCATAAGTCAGGGACCCGAAAACTAGGAAAAAGCTGCCAAACTGGAAAACCGCAAAAATGAACCAGTTGGAATATGCGAGAGGCCACCAACATCCATTTTGATCACACCTCAGAGGAATTCAAGGAATACAAGCATGGACAATGGATATTTTTTCTTCATTTCAACCCTCTTAGGTATGGTTCCTACTATAAATGGTATTTGGTTGATTGACAATGGTGCTTCCTGACATATGACTAGATACAGAGAGCACCTTACCGATCTAGTAGAGAAAGAATATCATTTTCATGTTGTACTTGGTGATAATACCAGATATAATGTGAAGGGAGTTGGATCCACTTCCTTACCATTGGATTCTGGCACCCCACTCCATTTGAGTGATGTATTATTTGTACCTGGGATGAGAAGGAACCTTGTCTCTATTTCAGCCTTAGAGAACAAGGCTACAAGGTTTCTTTCTCTGATGGAAAGGTTCTTGCATGGAACAAGAACTCTAGTATGGGTTATGCTTGGGTGATTGGTGTTCGAGAGGAAAAATTGTACAAGTTGACTGTCTGAAAATTTTAGGCCTTGATACATGATTCTATTAGTTTGAGAGAACTATGGCATAGGATACTTTCTCATTTACATTATAGAGCTATTCCCTCTATGGGGAAGATGGTGGCAGGCCTTCCAAAGATCCATGTTGAACATGATGGCATTTGCAGAGTTTGTGCTCTTGGAAAGAATTCCAAGGGGTCCTTTCCGAGCAATGACAACATATCCAAGGGAATCTTAGACTTGGTTCATACATATTTATGTGGACCCATGACAATTTATTCCTTGATTGGATACCTATACTATGTGATCTTCATTGATGACCACTCTCATAAGACTTGGATTTACTTCTTGAAGACCAAGGATGGAGTCCTTTCCATATTTTAGGAGTATAGAGAACAATT
This sequence comes from Picea glauca, assembly GCA_000966675.3. Classification (NCBI taxonomy): domain Eukaryota; kingdom Viridiplantae; phylum Streptophyta; class Pinopsida; order Pinales; family Pinaceae; genus Picea; species Picea glauca. The sequence continues at coordinate 21,177 of JZKD02S2204869.1, read as the reverse complement.
CGGAAACCTGACCGGAAAGAAGATCAAAGTGTTGAGATAAGATAATGGAGGATAATACGCTTCCCAGTATTTTAATGATTTTTGCATTGAGGTAGGGATCAAGAGGAAGTACACCATTCCTTACAACCCTCAAAATAATTGGGTCGTAGAGAGGAAGAATAGATCTATTGTTGAGGAAGTCAAGTATGATTCATGATCAACATTTACCTATGTTATTATGGGCAGAGGAATCCATGACTGCAATGTACGTTCAAAACATAAGTCCTCATAAAACTTTGAGGATCATGACTCCTCAGGAGGCCTTCACTAGAGTGAATCCTGAGGTTGGATACTTCAGGATATTTGGGTGTCCAGTAACATTCATGTACCCAAGGAGAAAAGAACCAAGCTAGACCCTTTAGGAATAAAGAGTAAATTTGTGGGGTACAGTGAGTCTTCGAAGGAATACCATATCTACATCCCTCATCAGAGACAAATTGAGGTGAGAAGAGGTGTTACCTTTGAGGAGGAGGTAGCCTTCAAGATATCTAGAGGATCTCACATGGATATTGATCGTGAGAGACAGGAAGAGATGGTTCCTTCTTTTGATGATTATAGCTTCATGAGACATCCTCCAAGACACAGACTGAGTGAGTTGGCCTGTGAGAGAGTCCATGAGTTGGGTGTGCCCATGATATGGGTGTGATGTTCCTCTCTGAGGATGATATGGAATGTTGTGTGCCCCTGTGTGGGGAGGATACCCATGATATGGGTGTGTCATTCCTCTAAGACTGAGATGGAACATTGTGTGCCCATCTTTTGGGAGGATGACCATGAGATGGGTGTGTCATTTGAGATGAAATGACGTGCATACCCCTATGAGGGGTGAAGGTGCCCATGTGATGGGTATATCATTCTCCTATGTGTAGAGAGTTGAGATGATGTGGTACTCCAGATGATTCTCTTGTGAGACTCAATGAGACAGAGATTTGTTGAGTAGGACGTCCATGTGGCTGAGCACTAGTGGGTGT
>JZKD02S2204847.1:0-39753 GCA_000966675.3 Picea glauca | reverse complement strand
TTGGTTGAAAAGCCTGCCTAAAGATTTGTATGTTGAACTTCTTTGTTTTATTACAGTAAATTGGAAGGAACATCCAAGCTAGCTGCAAAATGTTCTTATGTTGAAGTACATGACTTCTTCTGACAACAGAGGTCTGGAAAGTGTATCAAATGTTGCAAATCACATCAAAATATATCTTTCGTCGTAGAGGTGGCAGACATGGCGGCCCACCGAAAGTTTTGGAATGTTCGGAAGTGACGCCAAATATTACTCCATGCCCGAATACACTCAGTAGGAAATTATAAAATTGGATACCAACGAACGTGATAAACTGTATGGGCGTTTGAATCAATATTCTGAAATTACAGAACGTTTTATGCCAAAGTTGTAACAGAATTGACAGACAACCAGTTTCTATGTCAAATAGTGTTGAGCGACCTCTGGATGCAGCAAGAGACTCGACATACATACAATCAAATTTCGATCCAGGTAGTTTCACCTTCAGGCATCCACATAGGCGGTGACCCCAGGCTCCAGATAGCTTCGGCCTCGGACATTGACATTAGCGGTGGCAATGGGAACAGTGCTATTGGCTGCACTACGACAATGCGGTGAACAAGCAGGGTTTCCATTGTCAAAGAACTTAAACTACAGGATTGTCAGACCTGCAAAGAACATCGACTTTAGTGTTGCTTTCTCACAAAATCTACAATGTTGGTTTGAGTCCATAAACATTTGGACGTTGGGTGTCATGTGCGATAATGACCTTGACATTAGGCACATGCCAGACAACAATTATCTGACATTGCAGTGTTAATGCAATTTCCATAGTGGACAGTGGCTCAATTGCATTGGCACAAACAATATTAATTTTGTGATTACTTAACATCCTTGAAGGATGTGAACCCCAAACAACGCCTAAAACTTTTTGAACAAGCGTCTGTTCAAAAAAATACATTTTTCTATATTAAAAAAAAAATTGTATGGTTTGAACATTTTTTTTATTATCAAATATCGCATAAATTGCAATAGAAGAAATGCATTTTCCCTATCCAACGCAAGGGAAACAGTAGGAATATTGACATTAGGTGGAAACATATCTGAAAACACACCACTACATTAAGGTCTCTTCTAAAGAATGAAATAAGATGATTACATGAAGGTGGTAGTAAAAGGTGATTTTCAAAAACCAAATCATTACCTGAACACGCAAAACCTCTTGCAGAAGGTGGTAGTATAAAGTAATCCTCAGAAAATGTTGCAAAGTCCATAATACAGTTATATGCATAGGAGTAGTAAAATAAAAAATGTGCAGTAGCGATAGACAGTTGATTGTATGTGGATTCTGTAACTACATCCAGAGGACAGTGAACAAAATTTGACAAAGAACGTGGATTTATGTCAAGTCTGTTACCACACCCAGAAGTAGCTCAACAAACTTTGAAATAAAAACTTCTGTAATTTTAGTATGTCATTTTATCCACCCATACAGTTTCTCTTACCTGCTTCTGGGTACATTTGCGAATGGAGTAATATTTCGCATCATTTCCAAATATTACAGACCATTTTGCAAGCCACGATAAGTGTGACTCCTCTAACAAAGACAAATTCNATCAAGTTTAGTAAAGTATTGAGCACCACTCAATTCATCCAAGAAATCATCAATGACACGAATGGGAAACTTGTCTTTGATGGTGAGTTTATTGAGGGCACGAAAGACGGGACACATGCACCAAGTACCTTCTTTCTTAAGTACCATGACCACAGGAAAATAATAAGGGATGGTACTAGGGTGGATAAAACCCACTTGGAGCAACTCAGTTAGGGACCTAACCTCCTTGACCCCTCACATAGGTAGAATAATATATTTCCATGTAATAAAGGTCGATATTAATAAGTCCTAGTAAATAGGAAGAATAAGTCAAATGTAAGAAGACCTAATAGAAGTTTTCGCTTCTAGAAGGATCTTCCTCTAGATTGTTCTACTGGGTAGATAGATTTAGTATAATTAGGAGTAGAGGGTACGAGAAGTTTTGTCTTGAGAATTATTGTAATAGAGCGTTGCTCTGCTGGAGGTTTCCCCCTCGAAGAGGCAAGTGAACATTGTTTCCTATCAATAAAGGTATTATTTTGGTGATGTGGTTTCATATATTGTGTTTTTCCACTGTTATTCTCTGCAATATTTATGTTTTCGGCTATTATAATAAATCGGGTACCTTACAAGTGGTATCAGAGGACTTTCTTTTGCAGAAAATTGTGGGTTATTTTTTCAGAGATGTATTCCAACATCTTAAAGCTACAAAGATTTGTCGTTCAATGCATAAATCCGTGGTTGGGGAAGCGTACACATGGGAACTACAAGTGGTACTTAAGCACACATTGTTGGCCACCCTTGTAACCCTTGTTGGTACCCCTTCAACTGGTAGCACATCAGACAATACCTGTATACAAATCGACCTAGATATCCTGAAGCCCTCCATAGATAAACCGATCGGTCGCCTAACTGTTATAGTGCCACCGAGAACAACACTCAGGAAGATGCTCTCTAGTACCTGGGTAATCGGGTAATATGACTAAGGGTACAGTCTACCATCCTTAGTTGGTGCCCTAAGATATTAGGCCAAGTGCTACTATTCGACCTCACACATATATCAAAGAGATATAGCACAAGGAAAAGCCTTGTTTGTAGAAACCCTGCAAAAAACCCTAACCCCTAGGACTCAAACAACACATAAATGGAAAAGACAAGATTTATCTTGTTCGGAATTTGGGCATTCCAACACTGCTTTTTATCTATTAGTAATTTGGGCATTCTGACACTACATTATTATTCAAATCAGAGTATAACTCCACAGGAGTAAAAAAAAAAAGAGAGAATGTAGTGGTCCCATTGAAACACTTATTTGGGACCTATCCCATTGGATTCCTCTCTTCACCCTGATTATCATGGTACCTATCATTTTTAATACATTTTTTTAGTGAACCCGACCCCTTTCCCGACACCCTTATTTGGCCCCTATCCCATTGGATTCCCCTTTTCACCCCGATAATCATGGTACCTATCACTTGTCACCATTCTTCTCAATGGTCCCACCCACCCTTCTCGACCCCCTTATTCACCCCCTATCCCATTTTCCTGACCATTTTTTAACTTTATCCAAATGGCCACCACCTGAGCCCAAGAACTCAATGCATTGATTGATGACGACCTCCATAACAAAGAGGACATTAATAATATCAATTCCAACATTAGCTCACTCAATTCCTCTGTTCAAATCCTCTAGGGCCAATGTGCCAACATCAAAGACACACTTGACCAATTGAACGGTCGTTCCCTAAACCCTTCCTCTTCTAAACAATGATCCTATCAGGAAGACCATGACTCTTCCTATTACTAAGGTTGTCCTTCTACCCACCTTCCTCGAGACCTACGCCTTCCCATAATTGAGGTGAAAAAAATTGATGGCTCAGATCCCATAGGCTGGGTCACTCAAATAGAAATTTATTTCTCTTTGCATGGAATTACTGATGATTTAGCCAAGATTTGTTATGTTATCCTACATCTGGATCCGGAACACTAGAAATGGCATAGAAAGGCACACCAAGGGTATGTTGCTTGGACATAGTTTGTTGTAGAGCTTTATGCCCGCTTTGACTCCAACACCCACCATTTAGGTCATTTGACCAAGTTGAAGCAGTATGGGATAGTGGAGGACTTTATCGCAACATTTGAGCACATGGCTTTCATAACAGAGGGCATGTCAGATACCTTCTTAAGGGAATGATTTATTAGTGGCCTAAAAGATGAAATGTGTTCCCATGTTCTCATGGCACGCCCCCAAACTTGTTGGAAGCTACTCAATGAGCCAATGAAGCACAGCGGATCGTCTCCTCCCAGATCTGCAAACCATCCTTTCTTCCTCGCCCTAAACCCACCAACTCTTCCCCTCCTGTAACTTCCCTCAAGATCCCAAAACTAACTAGGGCCTAAATGGTTGAACTTCAACTCAAGGGTCTTTGTTATAATTGTGATGACAAATATTTTCTCGGGCATAAGTGTAAGGAACAAAACCTTTTTATGGCCATGACTGAGGATGCTTCTGAAGAAGAGGTTGTTGTTTCACATTTGGATGAGCTACCACCGCCATCTAATCTGACCCCGCCCTCTAATCCACCAGAAGTTGAACCTGTGATTTCACTTAATTCCCCCATGGGCTTCTCTGCTCCCAAGACCCTCAAGTTAATTGGTAACATTAAAAATCAGAAAGTCATCATCCTTATGGATAGTGGTAGCACCCATAATTTTATTCATTGTCGCACTGCCCAAGAAGTCAATTGTTACATCTGTGTCATTAATAATTTTCAAATCATGATTGCCAATGGAGGTTCCATGAAATGTGGGGAACGTTATGAAAATGTGTGGCTCTAAATTGGTCAGTATCTCCTAAAATCCCATATGTTTGCTATCGATATGGGTGGTTGTGACATTGTGCTTGGTGTCAAATGGTTATGCACTCTCGATCCCATTCTCGTGGATTTTAAGGAATTAACCATGCAATTCCAACAAGAGGGACAACAATATAAGTTCCAAGGCATCACAATAGGCTCCTTTGAGATGATCAATTCCCATCGAATGGAAAAGCTCCTCAAAAAGGGTCATTCTGCCAGTATCACCCAACTCTTCTCCATTCAAGTTGTTGAGACACCCTATGTGCATCCTGACCTCCAATATATCCTCTCTTGCCACCAAGTTGTTTTTACCACTCTCAAGGAACTTCCCCCTTCCCGTGGCATCTACGATCATTCCATTTCTCTCATACCGAGCAATCTTCATCCCAATGTTCACCCTTATCATCATCCCTTTTCCTAAAAGATTGAAATTGAGAAAATTGTTCACGAATTTCTAGAAACGGGTGTTATTTGTCCTAGTACTAGCCCCTATTCTTCCCCTGTGGTCATGGTACTCAAGAAAGAAGGTACTTGGTGCATGTGTCCTGATTTTTGCACCTTCAACAAACTCACAATCAGATACAAACTCCCCATTCCTATCATTGATGACCTCTTGGATGAATTGAATGGTGCTTAGTACTTCACCAAACTCGATCTACATTTTTGGCTACCACTAGATCTGTATGAAAGAAGAAGACATTCCCAAGATTTCAATTCGAGCTCACGAGGGTCACTATGAGTTCTTAGTAATTCCCTTTGGCCTGTGTAATGCTCCCTCCACTTTCCAAAGTCTTACGAATCATGTCTTCTATCCTTTTCTTCGTCATTTTGTCTTAGTTTTCTTTGATGATATTGTCATCTATAGTAAAACTTGGACATCCCATCTCGCCCATGTGGATCAAGTTCTCCATCTACTCCCTAAGCACAATTTTTTCCTCAAACAATCTAACTGTGCCTTTGGAGCCTCAGAAGTGGAGCACCTGGGTCATATTCTCGACAAGGATGGTGTACAGGTGGATCCTAAGAAAATTTAAGCTATGAAGGATTGGCCTCTCCCTAAAACTCTTAAGAGTTTTCGTGGTTTTATGGGTTTAACGGGATATTATCAAAAGTTTGTTCGAAATTATGGCAAAATTGCAACTCCTCTCACTTTTCTCCTTAAAAAGAATGCTTTCACTTGGACTCTTGTTGTTGATCAATAGTTTCAAGCCTTGAAAGACACTATGTGCTCGACCCCTGTCCTAACACTTCTAAACTTCACAAAGACTTTTGTACCAGAATGTGATGCTTCCGAGAAAGGAATTGGGGTCGTCCTCATGCAAGTTGGAAGGCCTTTGGCCTTCACTGGCAAACATTTTAGAGAGACATTTGGTTCAATCTAATTATGAAAAGAAAATGTTATCTATTTTGCATGTTGTGGATCTCTGGCATCCTTATCTATTGGGACAACGCTTCAAAATTAAAAATGATCATCAAAGTCTCAAGTATTTTCTGGAAAAACGAATTTCATCACCGATGCAACGAAAATGGGTGACCAAGCTATTTGGCTATGATTATGAGATCATTTACAAGAAGGGAAAGAAAAATGTAGTTGTTGACGCCCTTTCTAGGAAGTATGAAGAAGAGGGGTCCCTTTTCTCCCTCTCCTTCATTGTACCAAATTGGCTCCAAGTTGTTCGTCGGAAATGGCTGCAAGACCCCAAAATTTCTAGCATGACCCACCAATTGCAAGATAATTCTCCAGCTTCTCCAAGGTACTCTTGGCACAATGAAGAGATTTTCTACAAAGTTTGTTTGTATTTAAGCAAACAATCACAACTTAAATCCGCATTTCTTTATGAGCTTCATGCTTCACCCACAGCTAGGCATTCAGGGTTTACCAAAACCTATGAATGGGTCAAACGTTATTTTTTCTGGGATGGTATGAAACATGGCGTCCCCACCTTTGTGGTTGAATGTGAGGTATGTCGGTGCAACAAGGGAGAAACAGTCAAAGCTCTGGGCACACTCCAACCACTTCCGATCCCCCCTTCTATTTGGAGAGAAATGTATATATATTTCATTATTGGCTTACCTAAATCGGGCAATAAGTTATTCATCATGGTGGTCATTGATCATCTTTCCAAATATGCTCATTTATGTGCTCCTCAATACCCATTCACCACATCCACAGTGGCTCAAATATTCATGGCTAATATATTGAAGCTTCATGGCATGCCTCATTTTATTGTCTCCGACAGAGATCCCACTTTCACCGTCAATTTTTGGCAAGAATTGTTTAAGCTACAAGGCACCCAATTGCATCTCAGTACCACCTATCACCCCCATATGGATGGCCAAATTGAAGTTGTCAACAAGTGTTTAGAAACATATTTTAGGTGTTTTTCATCGAAGAGGAAAAATCGGTGGGCTCAGTGGTCACCCCTAGCTGAATGGTGGTACGACACATCTTACCATAAGGCTACTCGCATGAATCCTTTTGAAGCAGTATGCAACCAAAATCCATTGTCGGTTCTCTCATACATCTCAGGTGTTTCAAAGGTTCAGGAGGTTGATAAAAATCTTACAATTCGAGAGGCTATTTGTAACGTCCCCGACCACCCAGGTTGGGCCATGATACACGAGAGAACGCTTTTGTTCTCTCTGTGGAACATACTATAACATACCCAACATCCAGCTGAGCTATGCCACATAAATTTTTCGAATTGCATGCAATTAAAACATATACACACAGAACTCTTGCAGAACTTTATATATAAAACGTAAACAGACAAATACATTTTGTAAATGCACATATTGATACTAAAATAACAGTAACATGCAACATATACAAGAAATACCCATAAATATAAAGACATTTATAACCACACGTAAGATAAACCCATAAAAATACACACGTAAATAATAATGCAGCATGTAAATTTATCACATAGTTGACACTTATCTTTGTAAGAATATCACCGACTGTGTGTAGACCTTCCATGAACCTCCCATCCTTAGACCACACTGCTCATCACTCTTACTAGTGGGTTACCCCCGATATGGGACTAAAATCCACCCAGGTAAAGGGATTCCTAACCAGGCTAATGGTTCATAGACAACAGGAAAGAATTTGTCACAGGTGCCAACTCAAACTAACAGCCTACGGTCCCTCATTCCCCACATGCTTGTCCCACCACAGGAAGTGTTCCCCTTCTCTGCTCAACAATCCTCTGACTGCCCCACTTCCTTTCCGGGCTTCAGCAACAGGTTAGACAAGAATTCTCAGAGCCCTGTAGCTGCAGTTTAGCACCTACAGGAAATAAATTCCCCAGAAATTCTCTTCCCTGGAGAGAAGTTTCTCACAGGCCTGACAACCCGCCTCTCTATTCCATCTCCCAAGCTAACCAGTTACACAAATAGGTATGGCTATGGATACAGGTTCAGGTACAGTGATAGGAAGGTACAGAAGATAGCTCCATGAGTGTGTGAATGATCATGGATGATTGATTAGATGAAAGACTGATGGAAGGAATGATGGAAAGAAAATGATGGGAAGTGAACTAAGTCCAAACAATATGTATGCATGTCCCCAACTTGACACTTGTCATGTTGGGAGCTACTTTGGCCCACTTGTCCCCAACATTAGCACTTAGGATAAAAATAATTATCCATACTTTATACTTTAAGAAATATTAATATAATATTCCTTTTTGGCTTAAGCTACCTAGCTTAGCCCTTTTTCCTTAACTTTTAGCCTCCACCCTTTCCCTAACTAGTGGAGTTTAGTTCCCCATACTCTTTTGTCGTGGTCGGTCTGCGCACAGCGATGTATTTTATGTTAATGCTGAGACATATACAAAAGTAGGCACACTGGCCTTTAACATCTAGGCCCTCCAACCTAATAATCACAAAACTGGCTCACCATCCTATAAAACACAGCATATACACAAAGGCTCCATGTACTCAAAATCGCGTGCACTTAAGTTGTTGTGTGCGGTATCCTGGAACTTGCACACTTCATCATTTTACTACGTAGTACATGTGTGCACTATGCCATGAAAGGTACATACAAAAATGATATCAAACAACTCACCAACTTAAGTACATTTTCATTTACATTAAAGTTGGGTTTGACCTAGGGATATTACAATCCACTCCCCTTATTTATGCACTATCTTCGATGAATTATGTACTCATACACAACAAAATTTCAAAAATCCTTAAAAAGATGTGGGTATTCTGCCCGCATTGCATCCTCATGCTCCCAAGTGGCGTCCTCAGGACTGTACCAAGTCCATTAGGCCTTTACAAGCCCTATGGCTCGATTCCGGAGCTATTTGATTTTCTGGTCCATAATGCATACCAGATGCACTTGGAAAGCGTCTTCTTGCTCCACCTGAATCACATTTCAATCAATAACATGATTAGCATCAGGTATATATTTCTTGATGATGCATGTTATACATTATGAACAGACATAGATGCAGGCAATGCAATCATATAAGCTACTGGACCAATCCTCTCTATGATTTCAAACGGCTCACAATAGTGAGCTGCCAACTTTGAACAATTTCCCAACTTCAGGGAACTTCTGTTGGCTTTCACTTTCAAAAATACATGGTCTCCCACTTCAAATTCCCTGTGATTTCTGCCCTTATCAGCATAGCTTTTCTGCCTGTCTTGGGCAGCCTTTAAATTTTTCTTTTTTTTTTTATCATTTGCTCCTCCATTTCCCTGAGCAAATCTGGCCCAACCACTGCTCTATCTGTTGGGTTATCCCAGCTTAATGGTGTGTTGCACTTTCTACCATAAAGCGCCTCGAATGGGCTCATCTTTAGAGATGTTTGGTACCCATTGTTATAAGCAAACTCTACCAAGTGTAGGTAGTCTTCCCATTTTGATGTTTTATCCATCACATACATCCTCAACATATCTTCAATCACTTGATTCACCCTCTCTATTTGTCCATCTGATTCTGNTTCAATGCATAAATCCGTGGTTGGGGAAGCGTACACATGGGAACTACAAGTGGTACTTAAGCACACATTGTTGGCCACCCTTGTAACCCTTGTTGGTACCCCTTCAACTGGTAGCACATCAGACAATACCTGTATACAAATCGACCTAGATATCCTGAAGCCCTCCATAGATAAACCGATCGGTCGCCTAACTGTTATAGTGCCACCGAGAACAACACTCAGGAAGATGCTCTCTAGTACCTGGGTAATCGGGTAATATGACTAAGGGTACAGTCTACCATCCTTAGTTGGTGCCCTAAGATATTAGGCCAAGTGCTACTATTCGACCTCACACATATATCAAAGAGATATAGCACAAGGAAAAGCCTTGTTTGTAGAAACCCTGCAAAAAACCCTAACCCCTAGGACTCAAACAACACATAAATGGAAAAGACAAGATTTATCTTGTTCGGAATTTGGGCATTCCAACACTGCTTTTTATCTATTAGTAATTTGGGCATTCTGACACTACATTATTATTCAAATCAGAGTATAACTCCACAGGAGTAAAAAAAAAAAGAGAGAATGTAGTGGTCCCATTGAAACACTTATTTGGGACCTATCCCATTGGATTCCTCTCTTCACCCTGATTATCATGGTACCTATCATTTTTAATACATTTTTTTAGTGAACCCGACCCCTTTCCCGACACCCTTATTTGGCCCCTATCCCATTGGATTCCCCTTTTCACCCCGATAATCATGGTACCTATCACTTGTCACCATTCTTCTCAATGGTCCCACCCACCCTTCTCGACCCCCTTATTCACCCCCTATCCCATTTTCCTGACCATTTTTTAACTTTATCCAAATGGCCACCACCTGAGCCCAAGAACTCAATGCATTGATTGATGACGACCTCCATAACAAAGAGGACATTAATAATATCAATTCCAACATTAGCTCACTCAATTCCTCTGTTCAAATCCTCTAGGGCCAATGTGCCAACATCAAAGACACACTTGACCAATTGAACGGTCGTTCCCTAAACCCTTCCTCTTCTAAACAATGATCCTATCAGGAAGACCATGACTCTTCCTATTACTAAGGTTGTCCTTCTACCCACCTTCCTCGAGACCTACGCCTTCCCATAATTGAGGTGAAAAAAATTGATGGCTCAGATCCCATAGGCTGGGTCACTCAAATAGAAATTTATTTCTCTTTGCATGGAATTACTGATGATTTAGCCAAGATTTGTTATGTTATCCTACATCTGGATCCGGAACACTAGAAATGGCATAGAAAGGCACACCAAGGGTATGTTGCTTGGACATAGTTTGTTGTAGAGCTTTATGCCCGCTTTGACTCCAACACCCACCATTTAGGTCATTTGACCAAGTTGAAGCAGTATGGGATAGTGGAGGACTTTATCGCAACATTTGAGCACATGGCTTTCATAACAGAGGGCATGTCAGATACCTTCTTAAGGGAATGATTTATTAGTGGCCTAAAAGATGAAATGTGTTCCCATGTTCTCATGGCACGCCCCCAAACTTGTTGGAAGCTACTCAATGAGCCAATGAAGCACAGCGGATCATCTCCTCCCAGATATGCAAACCATCCTTTCTTCCTCGCCCTAAACCCACCAACTCTTCCCCTCCTGTAACTTCCCTCAAGATCCAAAAACTAACTAGGGCCTAAATGGTTGAACTTCAACTCAAGGGTCTTTGTTATAATTGTGATGAAAAATATTTTCTCGGGCATAAGTGTAAGGAACAAAACCTTTTTATGGCCATGACTGAGGATGTTTCTGAAGAAGAGGTTGTTGTTTCACATTTGGATGAGCTACCACCGCCATCTGATCTGACCCCGCCCTCTAATCCACCAGAAGTTGAACCTGTGATTTCACTTAATTCCCCCATGGGCTTCTCTGCTCCCAAGACCCTCAAGTTAATTGGTTACATTAAAAATCAGAAAGTCATCATCCTTATGGATAGTGGTAGCACCCATAATTTTATTCATTGTCACACTGCCCAAGAAGTCAATTGTTACATCTGTGTCATTAATAATTTTCAAATCATGATTGCCAATGGAGGTTCCATGAAATGTGGGGAACGTTATGAAAATGTGTGGCTCTAAATTGGTCAGTATCTCCTAAAATCCCATATGTTTGCTATCGATATGGGTGGTTGTGACATTGTGCTTGGTGTCAAATGGTTATGCACTCTCGATCCCATTCTCGTGGATTTTAAGGAATTAACCATGCAATTCCAACAAGAGGGACAACAATATAAGTTCCAAGGCATCACAATAGGCTCCTTTGAGATGATCAATTCCCATCGAATGGAAAAGCTCCTCAAAAAGGGTCATTCTGCCAGTATCACCCAACTCTTCTCCATTCAAGTTGTTGAGACACCCTATGTGCATCCTGACCTCCAATATATCCTCTCTTGCCACCAAGTTGTTTTTACCACTCTCAAGGAACTTCCCCCTTCCCGTGGCATCTACGATCATTCCATTTCTCTCATACCGAGCAATCTTCATCCCAATGTTCACCCTTATCATCATCCCTTTTCCTAAAAGATTGAAATTGAGAAAATTGTTCACGAATTTCTAGAAACGGGTGTTATTTGTCCTAGTACTAGCCCCTATTCTTCCCCTGTGGTCATGGTACTCAAGAAAGAAGGTACTTGGTGCATGTGTCCTGATTTTTGCACCTTCAACAAACTCACAATCAGATACAAACTCCCCATTCCTATCATTGATGACCTCTTGGATGAATTGAATGGTGCTTAGTACTTCACCAAACTCGATCTACATTTTTGGCTACCACTAGATCTGTATGAAAGAAGAAGACATTCCCAAGATTTCAATTCGAGCTCACGAGGGTCACTATGAGTTCTTAGTAATTCCCTTTGGCCTGTGTAATGCTCCCTCCACTTTCCAAAGTCTTACGAATCATGTCTTCTATCCTTTTCTTCGTCATTTTGTCTTAGTTTTCTTTGATGATATTGTCATCTATAGTAAAACTTGGACATCCCATCTCGCCCATGTGGATCAAGTTCTCCATCTACTCCCTAAGCACAATTTTTTCCTCAAACAATCTAACTGTGCCTTTGGAGCCTCAGAAGTGGAGCACCTGGGTCATATTCTCGACAAGGATGGTGTACAGGTGGATCCTAAGAAAATTTAAGCTATGAAGGATTGGCCTCTCCCTAAAACTCTTAAGAGTTTTCGTGGTTTTATGGGTTTAACGGGATATTATCAAAAGTTTGTTCGAAATTATGGCAAAATTGCAACTCCTCTCACTTTTCTCCTTAAAAAGAATGCTTTCACTTGGACTCTTGTTGTTGATCAATAGTTTCAAGCCTTGAAAGACACTATGTGCTCGACCCCTGTCCTAACACTTCTAAACTTCACAAAGACTTTTGTACCAGAATGTGATGCTTCCGAGAAAGGAATTGGGGTCGTCCTCATGCAAGTTGGAAGGCCTTTGGCCTTCACTGGCAAACATTTTAGAGAGACATTTGGTTCAATCTAATTATGAAAAGAAAATGTTATCTATTTTGCATGTTGTGGATCTCTGGCATCCTTATCTATTGGGACAACGCTTCAAAATTAAAAATGATCATCAAAGTCTCAAGTATTTTCTGGAAAAACGAATTTCATCACCGATGCAACGAAAATGGGTGACCAAGCTATTTGGCTATGATTATGAGATCATTTACAAGAAGGGAAAGAAAAATGTAGTTGTTGACGCCCTTTCTAGGAAGTATGAAGAAGAGGGGTCCCTTTTCTCCCTCTCCTTCATTGTACCAAATTGGCTCCAAGTTGTTCGTCGGAAATGGCTGCAAGACCCCAAAATTTCTAGCATGACCCACCAATTGCAAGATAATTCTCCAGCTTCTCCAAGGTACTCTTGGCACAATGAAGAGATTTTCTACAAAGTTTGTTTGTATTTAAGCAAACAATCACAACTTAAATCCGCATTTCTTTATGAGCTTCATGCTTCACCCACAGCTAGGCATTCAGGGTTTACCAAAACCTATGAATGGGTCAAACGTTATTTTTTCTGGGATGGTATGAAACATGGCGTCCCCACCTTTGTGGTTGAATGTGAGGTATGTCGGTGCAACAAGGGAGAAACAGTCAAAGCTCTGGGCACACTCCAACCACTTCCGATCCCCCCTTCTATTTGGAGAGAAATGTATATATATTTCATTATTGGCTTACCTAAATCGGGCAATAAGTTATTCATCATGGTGGTCATTGATCATCTTTCCAAATATGCTCATTTATGTGCTCCTCAATACCCATTCACCACATCCACAGTGGCTCAAATATTCATGGCTAATATATTGAAGCTTCATGGCATGCCTCATTTTATTGTCTCCGACAGAGATCCCACTTTCACCGTCAATTTTTGGCAAGAATTGTTTAAGCTACAAGGCACCCAATTGCATCTCAGTACCACCTATCACCCCCATATGGATGGCCAAATTGAAGTTGTCAACAAGTGTTTAGAAACATATTTTAGGTGTTTTTCATCGAAGAGGAAAAATCGGTGGGCTCAGTGGTCACCCCTAGCTGAATGGTGGTACGACACATCTTACCATAAGGCTACTCGCATGAATCCTTTTGAAGCAGTATGCAACCAAAATCCATTGTCGGTTCTCTCATACATCTCAGGTGTTTCAAAGGTTCAGGAGGTTGATAAAAATCTTACAATTCGAGAGGCTATTTGTAACGTCCCCGACCACCCAGGTTGGGCCATGATACACGAGAGAACGCTTTTGTTCTCTCTGTGGAACATACTATAACATACCCAACATCCAGCTGAGCTATGCCACATAAATTTTTCGAATTGCATGCAATTAAAACATATACACACAGAACTCTTGCAGAACTTTATATATAAAACGTAAACAGACAAATACATTTTGTAAATGCACATATTGATACTAAAATAACAGTAACATGCAACATATACAAGAAATACCCATAAATATAAAGACATTTATAACCACACGTAAGATAAACCCATAAAAATACACACGTAAATAATAATGCAGCATGTAAATTTATCACATAGTTGACACTTATCTTTGTAAGAATATCACCGACTGTGTGTAGACCTTCCATGAACCTCCCATCCTTAGACCACACTGCTCATCACTCTTACTAGTGGGTTACCCCCGATATGGGACTAAAATCCACCCAGGTAAAGGGATTCCTAACCAGGCTAATGGTTCATAGACAACAGGAAAGAATTTGTCACAGGTGCCAACTCAAACTAACAGCCTACGGTCCCTCATTCCCCACATGCTTGTCCCACCACAGGAAGTGTTCCCCTTCTCTGCTCAACAATCCTCTGACTGCCCCACTTCCTTTCCGGGCTTCAGCAACAGGTTAGACAAGAATTCTCAGAGCCCTGTAGCTGCAGTTTAGCACCTACAGGAAATAAATTCCCCAGAAATTCTCTTCCCTGGAGAGAAGTTTCTCACAGGCCTGACAACCCGCCTCTCTATTCCATCTCCCAAGCTAACCAGTTACACAAATAGGTATGGCTATGGATACAGGTTCAGGTACAGTGATAGGAAGGTACAGAAGATAGCTCCATGAGTGTGTGAATGATCATGGATGATTGATTAGATGAAAGACTGATGGAAGGAATGATGGAAAGAAAATGATGGGAAGTGAACTAAGTCCAAACAATATGTATGCATGTCCCCAACTTGACACTTGTCATGTTGGGAGCTACTTTGGCCCACTTGTCCCCAACATTAGCACTTAGGATAAAAATAATTATCCATACTTTATACTTTAAGAAATATTAATATAATATTCCTTTTTGGCTTAAGCTACCTAGCTTAGCCCTTTTTCCTTAACTTTTAGCCTCCACCCTTTCCCTAACTAGTGGAGTTTAGTTCCCCATACTCTTTTGTCGTGGTCGGTCTGCGCACAGCGATGTATTTTATGTTAATGCTGAGACATATACAAAAGTAGGCACACTGGCCTTTAACATCTAGGCCCTCCAACCTAATAATCACAAAACTGGCTCACCATCCTATAAAACACAGCATATACACAAAGGCTCCATGTACTCAAAATCGCGTGCACTTAAGTTGTTGTGTGCGGTATCCTGGAACTTGCACACTTCATCATTTTACTACGTAGTACATGTGTGCACTATGCCATGAAAGGTACATACAAAAATGATATCAAACAACTCACCAACTTAAGTACATTTTCATTTACATTAAAGTTGGGTTTGACCTAGGGATATTACAATCCACTCCCCTTATTTATGCACTATCTTCGATGAATTATGTACTCATACACAACAAAATTTCAAAAATCCTTAAAAAGATGTGGGTATTCTGCCCGCATTGCATCCTCATGCTCCCAAGTGGCGTCCTCAGGACTGTACCAAGTCCATTAGGCCTTTACAAGCCCTATGGCTCGATTCCGGAGCTATTTGATTTTCTGGTCCATAATGCATACCAGATGCACTTGGAAAGCGTCTTCTTGCTCCACCTGAATCACATTTCAATCAATAACATGATTAGCATCAGGTATATATTTCTTGATGATGCATGTTATACATTATGAACAGACATAGATGCAGGCAATGCAATCATATAAGCTACTGGACCAATCCTCTCTATGATTTCAAACGGCTCACAATAGTGAGCTGCCAACTTTGAACAATTTCCCAACTTCAGGGAACTTCTGTTGGCTTTCACTTTCAAAAATACATGGTCTCCCACTTCAAATTCCCTGTGATTTCTGCCCTTATCAGCATAGCTTTTCTGCCTGTCTTGGGCAGCCTTTAAATTTTTCTTTTTTTTTTTATCATTTGCTCCTCCATTTCCCTGAGCAAATCTGGCCCAACCACTGCTCTATCTGTTGGGTTATCCCAGCTTAATGGTGTGTTGCACTTTCTACCATAAAGCGCCTCGAATGGGCTCATCTTTAGAGATGTTTGGTACCCATTGTTATAAGCAAACTCTACCAAGTGTAGGTAGTCTTCCCATTTTGATGTTTTATCCATCACATACATCCTCAACATATCTTCAATCACTTGATTCACCCTCTCTATTTGTCCATCTGATTCTGGATGATAAGTTGTACTAAAATTCAAATTTGTTCCAAATCCATTAAATAATCATTTCCAAAATTTTGAGGTAAATTTTGGATCTCTGTCAAACACAATTGTCTTGGGTATGCCATGTAATCGAGCAATTTATTTCATATAAACATCAACAATGTTGTTTGTCTTGTGAGTGAGCTTAACTGGAATAAAATGAGCAGCTTTAGTAAGCTTATCCACCACTACCATGATAGAATCATATTGCTTGTGTGTTCTGGGTAGTTTGGTGATGAAATTCGTTGTGACAACTTCCCATTTCCACTCAGGAATGAGTAATGGTTGTAGCAAACCAGCTAGGTGCTTATGCTCAGCCTTTACCTTTTGACATTCTAAACATTTGGCAATAAAATCAACAACCTCTTTCTTCATTCCCCACCAATAATATTGGCTCTTGACAGCTGCAATAGTTTTTTGATAACCTGGGTGCGCAGCATAAGGTACATTATTCATTTCTCTCAATATCATATTTTTCAATTCCTCGGAATTTGGTACATAAATTATGCCCCTGTACATGAGAATTTCATCATTATCTAGCTTGTATTCTTCAATTTTCTGCTGCAAATTACCTTGTTGTAATTTTGCCACTAATTCCTTGTATTGCAAATCTGATTTTGTACCCTCTAAAATTTTGTGTTTCAAATCTGATTGGTACATGCTAATGGTTGTAGCATGCATTTCATGCACTCTTCTATTGAGTGCATCAACCACTTTKTTCTCTTTCCCCTTGATATGTTTTATATCAAAGTCATATTCACTTAGAAATTCTAACCATCTGCTTTGCCTAGCATTTAGAGTTGGTTGATCAAATAAATATTGCAGACCATTATGGTTTGTCCTCAACTCAAACCTTTTTCCCATGAGGTAGTGTCTCTATTTCATCAAGGCATGCACTATGGCTGCCAACTCCAAATCATGAGTGGCATAGTGTCTTTCATGCTCCTTCAAATTCCTTGATTCATAACATATAACAAACCCATTTTGAATGAGGACTCCACCAAGTCCTTCTTTACATGCATATGTGCAAACAATGAAGTCTTCATTTGGGTCTGCAATCCTTAGTGTTGGAAAACTTGTTAATAATTGTTTCAAGTGTTGGAAACTCTTTTCACAATCCAATGTCCACTGAAACTTTAGACCCTTCTTTTGTAAGGAAGTGATTTGGTGTGCAATCTTTAAGAATCCTTCAATAAATCTCTTGTAGTAGCCTGCAAGGCCCATAAATGATCTGACCTTGGTCACATTCTTTGGCGCTGACCATTCTCTAATGGCTTCAATCTTCTTAGGATCCACTGCTATCCCATCCTCTGAAATGATATGCCCCAAATAATGAATTTGCTTCAGATAAAATGAGCACTTTCTCAACTTGGCATACAACTGATGCTCCCTTAATACTTGCAACACCATCCTCAAATGATTCTCATGCTCTTCTTCTGTCTTGGAATATATAAGAATGTCATCCCAAAGGACAATGACAAAATTTTCTAAATATTCTCATAAAACACCATTCATTAAGAACATGAAAACAACTGGTGCATTTGACAACCCAAATGGCACCACTGTGAACTCATAATGACCATACCTTGTCCTGAAGGAGGTTTTGTTAATATCTTCCTCCTTAATCCTTACATGATGGTATCTTGACCTGAAATCTATCTTTGAAAATATCTTTGCATCCTTCAATTGATCAAAACGATCATCAATCCTTGCCAGAGGATACTTGTTCTTAACAGTCACTTTATTCAACTGTTTGAAATCAATGCACAATCTTAATGTCCCATCTTTCTTCTTCGGGAACAAGACTGGGGCACCCCAAGGTGACACACTTGGGCGTATATACCCCTTCTTGCAACTCCTTCAACTTTGGTGTACTCATTCTATAAGGAGTCTTTGACACTGGAGCTGCTCCGGGCATTAAATTTATAGAGAAATCACTATCTTTCTTTGGGGGTAGTCCCGGTACCTCCTTGAACACATGTTCAAGATCTTTCAGGTCTTCATGATCCTCAAGATTTGGCACCTTGTCTTTAGGTGTCTCTTCCATATGAGTTGCAAATATTTGACACCCTTTTCTGTAACATTTCTTCAGATGCAATGCTGAAATTTCTCTGATGGTTACTGCCCTAGGAATTCCCTGCACTTTCCTTAGGCTCCCTTCCTCATCCAAGCAATCAAATGCCTTGTTATGACAGTCTAGGATAGCATGATGTTGGTCCAACCAATCCATCCCAATTAGACAGACATAGGAACATAAAGGCAAGATATTCAAATCTTCCCTAGTGTTCAGTACATTCATGTCCATAAGAGATGACTTAACCATCTCATTAACTTTTCTTTTGGCTCTGGTAGCCAACTGCACCAACCAAGATTTCCCATGCTTTCTTCTTGGCAAATGCAAACTTTCCACCATCTTAGGATCTATATAATTATGACTACCTCCTGAATCAATTAAAACAACAATGGTTTGGTTGTTGATCATACCTTCCACTTCAATCATGTGTGACTAATACTATGCTTACTTGTTGTCCAAGGCTGCATATATCCTTGGTACATTTATGCCCGTGTCCTCCACTGTTTCAGCTTGTTGTACATTGTGAACAATTCTCACTTTTTCACCTATGTGCGGACAATCTCTAAACATATGATCTCCTTTACAACCCCAACATTGAATAGGTGGTTGCCTTGGCCTTTGACTCCCTATCTCAATCATTTTGGGTTCTCTAGAAGTTGGTTGTCCCTGAGGATTATTCCTAAAGAATGCTGGCTTAGTTCCCTTCTTCCTCTGATCCACCTTGAATTTCTTTTTGTCTTCCCAAGATTTTTGGAAAGTTGGCTTTGATTTTTGCCGATCATAAAGGCATTTAGCTCACCTTATGGTCTCCTCCAATGTATTGTGATTATCATACTGTATTTTTTCACTGATAAATGATGGCAATCCACTCAAATACCACTGAATCTTAACTATCTCATCCTTGATGAAAGAGACATACTTCAACAGTTCTAAAAACATTCTCTCATATTCATCTATGGTCATACTCCCAAGCTTGAGTTCAAAGAACTCTTTCATTTTCTTGTCATAGTATATCTTAGTAAAGTATTTATTTTCAAAATACTTCTTGAATTCCCTCCAAGTAACACTTTTCTCTTTAATGTGATGCACCTGCACAAGATGATCCCACCACATGGATGCCTTTCCCTTGAGTTGATAGATAACAATTCTACCTTCTGCATGAGAANCACTGCCCAAGAAGTCAATTGTTACATCTGTGTCATTAATAATTTTCAAATCATGATTGCCAATGGAGGTTCCATGAAATGTGGGGAACGTTATGAAAATGTGTGGCTCTAAATTGGTCAGTATCTCCTAAAATCCCATATGTTTGCTATCGATATGGGTGGTTGTGACATTGTGCTTGGTGTCAAATGGTTATGCACTCTCGATCCCATTCTCGTGGATTTTAAGGAATTAACCATGCAATTCCAACAAGAGGGACAACAATATAAGTTCCAAGGCATCACAATAGGCTCCTTTGAGATGATCAATTCCCATCGAATGGAAAAGCTCCTCAAAAAGGGTCATTCTGCCAGTATCACCCAACTCTTCTCCATTCAAGTTGTTGAGACACCCTATGTGCATCCTGACCTCCAATATATCCTCTCTTGCCACCAAGTTGTTTTTACCACTCTCAAGGAACTTCCCCCTTCCCGTGGCATCTACGATCATTCCATTTCTCTCATACCGAGCAATCTTCATCCCAATGTTCACCCTTATCATCATCCCTTTTCCTAAAAGATTGAAATTGAGAAAATTGTTCACGAATTTCTAGAAACGGGTGTTATTTGTCCTAGTACTAGCCCCTATTCTTCCCCTGTGGTCATGGTACTCAAGAAAGAAGGTACTTGGTGCATGTGTCCTGATTTTTGCACCTTCAACAAACTCACAATCAGATACAAACTCCCCATTCCTATCATTGATGACCTCTTGGATGAATTGAATGGTGCTTAGTACTTCACCAAACTCGATCTACATTTTTGGCTACCACTAGATCTGTATGAAAGAAGAAGACATTCCCAAGATTTCAATTCGAGCTCACGAGGGTCACTATGAGTTCTTAGTAATTCCCTTTGGCCTGTGTAATGCTCCCTCCACTTTCCAAAGTCTTACGAATCATGTCTTCTATCCTTTTCTTCGTCATTTTGTCTTAGTTTTCTTTGATGATATTGTCATCTATAGTAAAACTTGGACATCCCATCTCGCCCATGTGGATCAAGTTCTCCATCTACTCCCTAAGCACAATTTTTTCCTCAAACAATCTAACTGTGCCTTTGGAGCCTCAGAAGTGGAGCACCTGGGTCATATTCTCGACAAGGATGGTGTACAGGTGGATCCTAAGAAAATTTAAGCTATGAAGGATTGGCCTCTCCCTAAAACTCTTAAGAGTTTTCGTGGTTTTATGGGTTTAACGGGATATTATCAAAAGTTTGTTCGAAATTATGGCAAAATTGCAACTCCTCTCACTTTTCTCCTTAAAAAGAATGCTTTCACTTGGACTCTTGTTGTTGATCAATAGTTTCAAGCCTTGAAAGACACTATGTGCTCGACCCCTGTCCTAACACTTCTAAACTTCACAAAGACTTTTGTACCAGAATGTGATGCTTCCGAGAAAGGAATTGGGGTCGTCCTCATGCAAGTTGGAAGGCCTTTGGCCTTCACTGGCAAACATTTTAGAGAGACATTTGGTTCAATCTAATTATGAAAAGAAAATGTTATCTATTTTGCATGTTGTGGATCTCTGGCATCCTTATCTATTGGGACAACGCTTCAAAATTAAAAATGATCATCAAAGTCTCAAGTATTTTCTGGAAAAACGAATTTCATCACCGATGCAACGAAAATGGGTGACCAAGCTATTTGGCTATGATTATGAGATCATTTACAAGAAGGGAAAGAAAAATGTAGTTGTTGACGCCCTTTCTAGGAAGTATGAAGAAGAGGGGTCCCTTTTCTCCCTCTCCTTCATTGTACCAAATTGGCTCCAAGTTGTTCGTCGGAAATGGCTGCAAGACCCCAAAATTTCTAGCATGACCCACCAATTGCAAGATAATTCTCCAGCTTCTCCAAGGTACTCTTGGCACAATGAAGAGATTTTCTACAAAGTTTGTTTGTATTTAAGCAAACAATCACAACTTAAATCCGCATTTCTTTATGAGCTTCATGCTTCACCCACAGCTAGGCATTCAGGGTTTACCAAAACCTATGAATGGGTCAAACGTTATTTTTTCTGGGATGGTATGAAACATGGCGTCCCCACCTTTGTGGTTGAATGTGAGGTATGTCGGTGCAACAAGGGAGAAACAGTCAAAGCTCTGGGCACACTCCAACCACTTCCGATCCCCCCTTCTATTTGGAGAGAAATGTATATATATTTCATTATTGGCTTACCTAAATCGGGCAATAAGTTATTCATCATGGTGGTCATTGATCATCTTTCCAAATATGCTCATTTATGTGCTCCTCAATACCCATTCACCACATCCACAGTGGCTCAAATATTCATGGCTAATATATTGAAGCTTCATGGCATGCCTCATTTTATTGTCTCCGACAGAGATCCCACTTTCACCGTCAATTTTTGGCAAGAATTGTTTAAGCTACAAGGCACCCAATTGCATCTCAGTACCACCTATCACCCCCATATGGATGGCCAAATTGAAGTTGTCAACAAGTGTTTAGAAACATATTTTAGGTGTTTTTCATCGAAGAGGAAAAATCGGTGGGCTCAGTGGTCACCCCTAGCTGAATGGTGGTACGACACATCTTACCATAAGGCTACTCGCATGAATCCTTTTGAAGCAGTATGCAACCAAAATCCATTGTCGGTTCTCTCATACATCTCAGGTGTTTCAAAGGTTCAGGAGGTTGATAAAAATCTTACAATTCGAGAGGCTATTTGTAACGTCCCCGACCACCCAGGTTGGGCCATGATACACGAGAGAACGCTTTTGTTCTCTCTGTGGAACATACTATAACATACCCAACATCCAGCTGAGCTATGCCACATAAATTTTTCGAATTGCATGCAATTAAAACATATACACACAGAACTCTTGCAGAACTTTATATATAAAACGTAAACAGACAAATACATTTTGTAAATGCACATATTGATACTAAAATAACAGTAACATGCAACATATACAAGAAATACCCATAAATATAAAGACATTTATAACCACACGTAAGATAAACCCATAAAAATACACACGTAAATAATAATGCAGCATGTAAATTTATCACATAGTTGACACTTATCTTTGTAAGAATATCACCGACTGTGTGTAGACCTTCCATGAACCTCCCATCCTTAGACCACACTGCTCATCACTCTTACTAGTGGGTTACCCCCGATATGGGACTAAAATCCACCCAGGTAAAGGGATTCCTAACCAGGCTAATGGTTCATAGACAACAGGAAAGAATTTGTCACAGGTGCCAACTCAAACTAACAGCCTACGGTCCCTCATTCCCCACATGCTTGTCCCACCACAGGAAGTGTTCCCCTTCTCTGCTCAACAATCCTCTGACTGCCCCACTTCCTTTCCGGGCTTCAGCAACAGGTTAGACAAGAATTCTCAGAGCCCTGTAGCTGCAGTTTAGCACCTACAGGAAATAAATTCCCCAGAAATTCTCTTCCCTGGAGAGAAGTTTCTCACAGGCCTGACAACCCGCCTCTCTATTCCATCTCCCAAGCTAACCAGTTACACAAATAGGTATGGCTATGGATACAGGTTCAGGTACAGTGATAGGAAGGTACAGAAGATAGCTCCATGAGTGTGTGAATGATCATGGATGATTGATTAGATGAAAGACTGATGG
Organism: Picea glauca; assembly: GCA_000966675.3. Classification (NCBI taxonomy): domain Eukaryota; kingdom Viridiplantae; phylum Streptophyta; class Pinopsida; order Pinales; family Pinaceae; genus Picea; species Picea glauca. The sequence continues at coordinate 16,359 of JZKD02S2204847.1, read as the reverse complement.
AAGGAATGATGGAAAGAAAATGATGGGAAGTGAACTAAGTCCAAACAATATGTATGCATGTCCCCAACTTGACACTTGTCATGTTGGGAGCTACTTTGGCCCACTTGTCCCCAACATTAGCACTTAGGATAAAAATAATTATCCATACTTTATACTTTAAGAAATATTAATATAATATTCCTTTTTGGCTTAAGCTACCTAGCTTAGCCCTTTTTCCTTAACTTTTAGCCTCCACCCTTTCCCTAACTAGTGGAGTTTAGTTCCCCATACTCTTTTGTCGTGGTCGGTCTGCGCACAGCGATGTATTTTATGTTAATGCTGAGACATATACAAAAGTAGGCACACTGGCCTTTAACATCTAGGCCCTCCAACCTAATAATCACAAAACTGGCTCACCATCCTATAAAACACAGCATATACACAAAGGCTCCATGTACTCAAAATCGCGTGCACTTAAGTTGTTGTGTGCGGTATCCTGGAACTTGCACACTTCATCATTTTACTACGTAGTACATGTGTGCACTATGCCATGAAAGGTACATACAAAAATGATATCAAACAACTCACCAACTTAAGTACATTTTCATTTACATTAAAGTTGGGTTTGACCTAGGGATATTACAATCCACTCCCCTTATTTATGCACTATCTTCGATGAATTATGTACTCATACACAACAAAATTTCAAAAATCCTTAAAAAGATGTGGGTATTCTGCCCGCATTGCATCCTCATGCTCCCAAGTGGCGTCCTCAGGACTGTACCAAGTCCATTAGGCCTTTACAAGCCCTATGGCTCGATTCCGGAGCTATTTGATTTTCTGGTCCATAATGCATACCAGATGCACTTGGAAAGCGTCTTCTTGCTCCACCTGAATCACATTTCAATCAATAACATGATTAGCATCAGGTATATATTTCTTGATGATGCATGTTATACATTATGAACAGACATAGATGCAGGCAATGCAATCATATAAGCTACTGGACCAATCCTCTCTATGATTTCAAACGGCTCACAATAGTGAGCTGCCAACTTTGAACAATTTCCCAACTTCAGGGAACTTCTGTTGGCTTTCACTTTCAAAAATACATGGTCTCCCACTTCAAATTCCCTGTGATTTCTGCCCTTATCAGCATAGCTTTTCTGCCTGTCTTGGGCAGCCTTTAAATTTTTCTTTTTTTTTTTATCATTTGCTCCTCCATTTCCCTGAGCAAATCTGGCCCAACCACTGCTCTATCTGTTGGGTTATCCCAGCTTAATGGTGTGTTGCACTTTCTACCATAAAGCGCCTCGAATGGGCTCATCTTTAGAGATGTTTGGTACCCATTGTTATAAGCAAACTCTACCAAGTGTAGGTAGTCTTCCCATTTTGATGTTTTATCCATCACATACATCCTCAACATATCTTCAATCACTTGATTCACCCTCTCTATTTGTCCATCTGATTCTGTATGATAAGTTGTACTAAAATTCAAATTTGTTCCAAATCCATTAAATAATCATTTCCAAAATTTTGAGGTAAATTTTGGATCTCTGTCAGACACAATTGTCTTGGGTATGCCATGTAATTGAGCAATTTCTTTCATATAAACATCAACAATGTTGTTTGTCTTGTGAGTGAGCTTAACTGGAATAAAATGGGCAGCTTTAGTAAGCTTATCCACCACTCCCATGATAGAATCATGTTGCTTGTGTGTTCTGGGTAGTTTGGTGATGAAATCCGTTGTGACAACTTCCCATTTCCACTCAGGAATGAGTAATGGTTGTAGCAAACCAGCTAGGTGCCTATGCTCAGCCTTTACCTTTTGACATTCTAAACATTTGGCAATAAAATCAACAACCTCTTTCTTCATTCCCCACCAATAATATTGGCTCTTAACAGCTGCAATAGCTTTTTGATAACCTGGGTGCGCAGCATAAGGTACATTATTCATTTCTCTCAATATCATATTTTTCAATTCCTCATAATTTGGTACATAAATTATGCCCCTGTACATGATAATTTCATCATTATCTAGCTTGTATTCTTCAATTTTCTGCTGCAAATTACCTTGTTGTAATTTTGCCACTAATTCCTTGTATTGCAAATCTGATTTTGTACCCTCTAAAATTTTGTGTTTCAAATCTGATTGGTACATGCTAATGGTTGTAGCATGCATTTCATGCACTCTTCTATTGAGTGCATCAACCACTTTKTTCTCTTTCCCCTTGATATGTTTTATATCAAAGTCATATTCACTTAGAAATTCTAACCATCTGCTTTGCCTAGCATTTAGAGTTGGTTGATCAAATAAATATTGCAGACCATTATGGTTTGTCCTCAACTCAAACCTTTTTCCCATGAGGTAGTGTCTCTATTTCATCAAGGCATGCACTATGGCTGCCAACTCCAAATCATGAGTGGCATAGTGTCTTTCATGCTCCTTCAAATTCCTTGATTCATAACATATAACAAACCCATTTTGAATGAGGACTCCACCAAGTCCTTCTTTACATGCATATGTGCAAACAATGAAGTCTTCATTTGGGTCTGCAATCCTTAGTGTTGGAAAACTTGTTAATAATTGTTTCAAGTGTTGGAAACTCTTTTCACAATCCAATGTCCACTGAAACTTTAGACCCTTCTTTTGTAAGGAAGTGATTTGGTGTGCAATCTTTAAGAATCCTTCAATAAATCTCTTGTAGTAGCCTGCAAGGCCCATAAATGATCTGACCTTGGTCACATTCTTTGGCGCTGACCATTCTCTAATGGCTTCAATCTTCTTAGGATCCACTGCTATCCCATCCTCTGAAATGATATGCCCCAAATAATGAATTTGCTTCAGATAAAATGAGCACTTTCTCAACTTGGCATACAACTGATGCTCCCTTAATACTTGCAACACCATCCTCAAATGATTCTCATGCTCTTCTTCTGTCTTGGAATATATAAGAATGTCATCCCAAAGGACAATGACAAAATTTTCTAAATATTCTCATAAAACACCATTCATTAAGAACATGAAAACAACTGGTGCATTTGACAACCCAAATGGCACCACTGTGAACTCATAATGACCATACCTTGTCCTGAAGGAGGTTTTGTTAATATCTTCCTCCTTAATCCTTACATGATGGTATCTTGACCTGAAATCTATCTTTGAAAATATCTTTGCATCCTTCAATTGATCAAAACGATCATCAATCCTTGCCAGAGGATACTTGTTCTTAACAGTCACTTTATTCAACTGTTTGAAATCAATGCACAATCTTAATGTCCCATCTTTCTTCTTCGGGAACAAGACTGGGGCACCCCAAGGTGACACACTTGGGCGTATATACCCCTTCTTGCAACTCCTTCAACTTTGGTGTACTCATTCTATAAGGAGTCTTTGACACTGGAGCTGCTCCGGGCATTAAATTTATAGAGAAATCACTATCTTTCTTTGGGGGTAGTCCCGGTACCTCCTTGAACACATGTTCAAGATCTTTCAGGTCTTCATGATCCTCAAGATTTGGCACCTTGTCTTTAGGTGTCTCTTCCATATGAGTTGCAAATATTTGACACCCTTTTCTGTAACATTTCTTCAGATGCAATGCTGAAATTTCTCTGATGGTTACTGCCCTAGGAATTCCCTGCACTTTCCTTAGGCTCCCTTCCTCATCCAAGCAATCAAATGCCTTGTTATGACAGTCTAGGATAGCATGATGTTGGTCCAACCAATCCATCCCAATTAGACAGACATAGGAACATAAAGGCAAGATATTCAAATCTTCCCTAGTGTTCAGTACATTCATGTCCATAAGAGATGACTTAACCATCTCATTAACTTTTCTTTTGGCTCTGGTAGCCAACTGCACCAACCAAGATTTCCCATGCTTTCTTCTTGGCAAATGCAAACTTTCCACCATCTTAGGATCTATATAATTATGACTACCTCCTGAATCAATTAAAACAACAATGGTTTGGTTGTTGATCATACCTTCCACTTCAATCATGTGTGACTAATACTATGCTTACTTGTTGTCCAAGGCTGCATATATCCTTGGTACATTTATGCCCGTGTCCTCCACTGTTTCAGCTTGTTGTACATTGTGAACAATTCTCACTTTTTCACCTATGTGCGGACAATCTCTAAACATATGATCTCCTTTACAACCCCAACATTGAATAGGTGGTTGCCTTGGCCTTTGACTCCCTATCTCAATCATTTTGGGTTCTCTAGAAGTTGGTTGTCCCTGAGGATTATTCCTAAAGAATGCTGGCTTAGTTCCCTTCTTCCTCTGATCCACCTTGAATTTCTTTTTGTCTTCCCAAGATTTTTGGAAAGTTGGCTTTGATTTTTGCCGATCATAAAGGCATTTAGCTCACCTTATGGTCTCCTCCAATGTATTGTGATTATCATACTGTATTTTTTCACTGATAAATGATGGCAATCCACTCAAATACCACTGAATCTTAACTATCTCATCCTTGATGAAAGAGACATACTTCAACAGTTCTAAAAACATTCTCTCATATTCATCTATGGTCATACTCCCAAGCTTGAGTTCAAAGAACTCTTTCATTTTCTTGTCATAGTATATCTTAGTAAAGTATTTATTTTCAAAATACTTCTTGAATTCCCTCCAAGTAACACTTTTCTCTTTAATGTGATGCACCTGCACAAGATGATCCCACCACATGGATGCCTTTCCCTTGAGTTGATAGATAACAATTCTACCTTCTGCATGAGAAGAATAATTATGCAATTGAAAATACTTTCTCATTCCCAGCAACCATGTCTCTGCATATTCATCCTTCTTGTGCTCACCATCGAATGTAGGAGGCTTGATTTTGTTCATTTCTCCTCGTAGCTCATCCACCCCAAACCCCTTATGCTTCCTGACAGGGGATGGACTTGAGCTACTATGTGATCTCTTATTGGAATGCCTCGGGGAGTGGTGGTGATGTCTACTAACACTTCTTGTTCTTATTTTCTCATCAAGAGACTTGTGACTTCCTGATTTGCTTGAGCCACTCTCCTTATCCAATTTCCTTTCTATTATGTTCAAGCTCTGCATTAACTTCGTGTTGAAGTCATCCTGCTGCTCCTTGGTTCTCATAAGCCTTTAATTATCAGATTTATGGATTTGGACATCCTTCTGCAAATTTTTAATGGTCTCTACCATATTCATGTTTTCATCCCTTCCTTCTCCATGTCCATTGGAATTTGTTCCTTCAATTCCCAAATGGACATCCATCCCTCTGATCTCATATTCATGGATGTAAGTCCCGTGTGCCTCTTCCATTACTCTAGACTCTATGTTGATTCTGATCTGATCTAGATCTTGTTAACTCTGAAAAATGTGCAGCCAACAAAACTTTGTCAGGCTAAGTGTTTCAACAATTTCATGAAAAATATAAACCATTCTGGTTCAATAATATATCAGAATTATTTATTTTGATTTTTCAAAAATTTGAATGCCTAGATCCATTTTCTGGGTAGATATTTATATTCTATTGTCCAACACCTTTCCAACGCTTGCTCCCATGCTCAATTCTGACTTTAGAGCAGAAAGTTATGGTTATTTGAAAATTGTCCATTAATTTTTCTTGTTCACTCTTCAACTTGGTACAACTCTGCACTATAATTATGCAATTTTTCACCTACTGCATTGGATTTTTCATAGGATCTCAATTGGGTTTCTTCATATACATATTCTGGACACTTTTTCCAAGTTTCACCTTTTTCTGGGTTTCGGGCTGCTAGTTACAGCCTGCTGAAGTTCTAGGTCAATTCATGTTTTTGGTCTAGAATGCTACAAGTACATTCTTTTCCATATTAAACATTTTTAACATGACTAGAAATTTAATTGAACCATGGTACTGTCTTCAATGGTTTAATATCTTTCCATTGACTACTCATGCACCTCAATATGATTCTGGAGCAGGAAGTTATGGCTCTTTGAAGTTAGTTAGGTCTTAAAATTTACACTCCACTATTTGTGTTGTAACTTTCTCATAAAAGCTTTGTTTGATGAACGGTTTACACCATTATAAAAATCTCTTCGATCTTTTTCATTTGAGCTACAGAAACAGAGTGTGCCTTGGTGCACTTTGTGCTCGTGGTTTTTGAGTACCTAAAAACGCTCTTAAGGGCCTCAAAAATGCGTTGCAAAAAGATGGCGTTCAAATAGTATAAAATGTCATAGAAAATTGTTGTTTTTCTGTTGTTGTTCACCATCAAAACGACTTTGTGTGCACAATTTTCAACCTGTACACTCATATTTACCATGCGCAGCAACACCACAAGATAAATCGTGCTCCATGCACCTATAACTATTGTGCATCACTTCTCTGTCGGGCCAATAACTGTCGCGCGCCAATATCCACCGCGCACAGTTTTGGTTCTTGCACTATTACCTGTTGCGTGCAATTTTTGTATCACACGTTGATATTCTGCGTGCATTTCACTCTACGCATTTCACCATGCCAAATTTTAGTATGCCCCCATGACGCACCATTAACTAAACTGTCGCGCGACAACATATACCCACATTGCACACGCACCAACCAAACTCCTCTGCACTCTACCAATACTGCGCACACCATGCGCTCCATTATTATGTGTGTGCACATTGCGCACACCTTAGTATGTGTATGCACACGACGCAATGCTAAATTTAGCCCGCGCACGCACACACCAACATTTTTCTGCGCGGAGCTAAAATTTAGCGCGTGCATCCGCACACCAACATTATTCCGCGCGACGCCAAAATTTAGTGCGCACACCCACACACCAACATTTTTTCGTGCGGTGCTAAAATTTAGCGTGCACCAGCATGTCGATATTTTCCCGCGCGGTGCCAAATTTTAGCACGCGCACCAGCACGCCAACATTTTTCCGTGCGGTGCCAAAATTTAGCGCGCACGCCCGCACACCAATATTTTTCCGCGCAATGCCCAATTTTTACATATCACAAGATTTTTACTACGCAACATGCATTTTTAGTGCGCCTACCTACGCACATTCATTTTTATGCACATCAATTCCTTGTGAATTCTGTTGTAGAAATTGGAGCTTTTGCTTAACTTTTTCCCCAATTTACCATAGACATTCTGCTACTATCAAATTCGTTCAATTTCACCCCGATAACACCAGTTCAACCTCTGCAACAAAAAATCGTTGTGGGTTGACATTTCTTGAACGAAATTACCAAAAGCAATTCACGAATTGAGAATTTTATTTACTAATCTCGCTCCATCTGTCATGGCTTCACTGTGACTTCAAATTCGACCAATTCCAGGTCTGAATTTGCTAGAACAGATATTAAACCAATAATATCTCACCACTTGGATGAATTTCTCCATATTCTCATGGATTTAACAACAGAAATTGGGGCTTTTCCCAATTCTACATCATTGCTTCTAAAACTTATCGCGGACGCTCTGTAACTTGAAATTTGACCACTTCGAAATTAATCCTTTGTGAAATTTCGCTTCAACTCAACTTGTTCGGCCCATCCAGGCTCAGTGTTGAAAACTGAATCCCTGATACCATATTGTAACGTCCCCGGCCACCCAGGTCGGGCCATGATACATGAGAGAACACTTTTTTTCTCTCTGTGGAACATACTATAACATACCCAACATCCAGCTGAGCTATGCCACATAAATTTTTCGACCTCTATGCAATTAAAACATATACACATAGAACTCTTACAGAACTTTATATATAAAATGTAAACAGACAAATACATTTCGTAAATGCACGTATTCATATTGAAATAACAATAAACATATACATGCAACATATAAAAGCAATACCCATAAATATAAAGACATTTATAACCACACACAAGATAAACCCATAAAAATACACACGTAAATAATAATGCAGCATGTGAATTTATCACACAATTGACACTTATCTCGATAAGAATATCATTGATTGCGTGCAGACCTTCCACAAACCTCCCAGCCTTAGACCACACTGCTCATCATTCTCAGCAATGGGTCACCCCTGAGCAAGGACTAAACTCCACCTGGGTAAAGGGAATCCTAACCAGGCTAATGGTTCATAGACAACAGGAAAGAATCTGTCACAGGTGCCAACTCAAACTAACAGCCTACAGTCCCTCATTCCCCACATGTCTGTCCCACCCCAGGAAGTGTTCCCCTACTCTTCTCAACAGTCCTTCGGCTGCCCCACTTCCTTTCTGAGCTTTAGCAACTGGCTAGACAGGAATTCTCTGAGCCCTGTAGCTGCATTTTAGCACCTTCAGGAAATCAATTCCCCAACAATTCTCTCACCCAGAGAGAAGTTGCTCATGGGCTTGACAACCCACCTCTTCAGTCCAACTCCTAAGCTAACCAAGTACACAAACAAGTATGGCTATGAATACAGGTTTAGGTACAGTGATAGGAAGGTACGGAAGATAGCTCCATGAGTGTGTCAATGATCATGGATGATTGATTAGATGAAAGCCTGATGGAAGGAATGATGGAAAGAAAATGATGGGAAATGAACTAAGTCCAAACAATATGTATGCATGTCCCCAACTTGACACTTGTCATGTTGGGAGCTACTTTAGCCCACTTGTCCCCAACATTAGAACTTAGGATAAAAAAAATTATCCATACTTTATACTTTAAGAAATATTAATATAGTATTCCTTTTTGGCTTAAGCTCCCTAACTTAGCCCTTTTTCCTTAACTTTTAGCCCCCACCCTTTCCCTAACTAGTGGAGTTTAGTCCCCCATACTCTTTTATCGTGGTTGGTTTGCATGCAACAATGTATCTTATATTAATGTTGAGACATATACAAAAGTAGGCACATTGGCCTTTAACATCTAGGCTCTCCGACCTAATAATCGCAAAACTAGCTCACCAGCCTATAAAACACAACATATACACCAAGGCTCCCTAGCCTCAAAATCATGTGCACTTAAGATGTTGCGCATGGTATCCTGGAACTTGCACACTTCATCATTTTACTGTGCAGTACATGCACGCACTATGCCATGAAAGGTGCATACAAAAATGATATCAAACAGCTCAACAACTTAAGTACATTTTCATTTACATTAAAGTTGGGTTCGACCTAGGGATATTACACTATTCTTCGTTCCCTCAAAGAAAATTTGGTCATGGCTCAGAATCGTATGAAGCAACAAGCAGATCAAGGTCATTTTGAACATCAATTTTTTGAAGGGGACTAGGTGTTTCTTCGACTACAACCTTATAAGTAGATTTCACTGAAAGTTGAACACTGTCAAAAACTTGCTCCCAAATTTTATGGTCCTTATACAGTGCTCGAGCGAGTGGGATCGGTGGCCTACCAGTTAGCTCTACCTAGTCATTCTAAGCTCCATCTTGTTTTTCATGTCTCCTGCTTAAAGAAGGTAATTGGAACTAAGTTCCAAACTCAAACCAGTCTTCCTAAGTTAGATGAAGAAGGTTCTATCTGGTTGCAGCCACAAGCATTCTTGGACCAGCAAGAGCGTTGTCTCCGTTAGTGCAGCATCAAGTGTTAGTCTAGTGGAAAGATACAACTCCAGAAGATGCCACCTAGGAGTCGACCACCATTCTACAACATTTTCCTCATCTCAAGCCTTGAGGACAAGGTTGTTCTTCAAGGAGGAGGGCATGTTAGGGACGTAACCTCTCTAACCCCTCACGTAGGTAGAATAATATATTTCCATGTAATAAAGGTTGATATTAATAAGGCCTAGTAATAAGGAAGAATAAGTCAAATGTAAGAAGACGTAATAAAAGCTTCCGCTTTTAGAAGGATCTTCATCTAGATTGTTCTTTTAGGTAGCTAGATTTAGCATAAATATGAATAGAGGGTATGAGAAGTTTTGTCTTGAGAATTATTGTAATAGAGCACTACTCTTCTGGAGGTTTCCCCCTCGAAGAGGCTAGTGAACATTGTTTTCTATCAATAAAGGTATTATTTTGGTGATGTGGTTTCATATATTGTGTTGTTCCACTATCATTCTCTGCGATATTTATGTTTTCGGCTATTATAATAGATCTGGTACCTTACAAACTCTTGCAATATTTTCTCAATTTCATTCTTTTGGGAAAAAGGGATGACGATAAGGGCAAACATTGGGAGTAAGATTGTCGGGAGCAAGGGGAATGGAATGATCATGAACACCACGGGAAGGGGGAAGTCCCTAATGAGTGGAAAAAACAACTTGGTGTTTGGAGATGATAGATTGGAGGTTAGGATGCACGGGGGGTGTCTCAACTGCTTAAATGAAATCGAGTTGGGAAATAATACCTAAACGACCTTTCTTGAGAAACTTTTCCATTTGATGGGAACTGATGATCTCGGGAGAACCTGTTGTGAGTCCTTGGAATTGATATTGTTGTCCCTCCCGATTGAATTGCATGGTTAATGCCTTAAAATCCATGAGAATGGGGCCTAGAGTGTGTAACCATTTTGCACCGAGCACAATGTCACAACCACCCATGTCGATGGCAAACATATGAGATTTCAGGTGGTACTGTCCAATTTGAAGACATACATCTTCACAACGCCCACCAAATTTCATGGACCCACAATTGGCTATCATGATTTGAAAATTGTTGACGACACAAATATAGCAATTGGTTTCCTGGGAAATGTGGTGATGAATAAAATTATGGGTGCTTCCATTGTTAACAAGGATGATGACTTTCCTATGCTTAATATTACCAAGGAGCTTGAGGGTTTGTGGAGCAGAGAAGTCAGTGAGGGCATGTAATGAAATCAGGGGGTCAAATTTGGGTCGGTCAGCGGGCTCCGTAGCAGCATCTGGAAGGGGTAGCTCTTCAACAAGGGGAACTACAACTTCTTCTTCAACAACATCCTCTGAAATGGCCATAAAAAAAAATCATTACACTTGTGCCCGGGAATATGTTTTGCATCACAATTATAAGAAAGACCCTTGAGTTGGCACTCGTCCATTTCAGCTCAAGTTAATTTATGGACCTTGAGGGGACTGGAAAAGGGGGTAGGATTTGTGGGGCAAGGGCAAGGAACAAAAGAGGGTTTTTTGTTCTAGGAAAAAACAACTTGTTGGGCTTCTTTGGCACGTTTAGTACCTTCCAACCAAGTCTAAGGGTGAGCCATGAGGATATGGGCTCATATTTCATCCTTTAGGCCATGGATAAATCATTCTTGGAAGAGCGCATCTGTCATGCCCTTCATTCTAAAGGTTAAATGCTCAAAGGAAGTTATAAAGTCTTCCATTGTGCCTGATTGTTTCAAATTGGTCAAACATCTTAAATAGTGGGTGTTAATGTCAAAGCATTCATAGTGCTCTGTAACAAATTAGGTCCATGCAATATACCCCTGGAATGCATTTTTATGCCATTTCCAACGTTCAGGATCCAGATAGAGAACAACACAATGAAGTTTGGCCAGCTCATCGAAAATAGAGTGACTCACCCATGGGGTCGGAGCCATCAAATTTATTGACCTCAACTCAGGGAAGACGAGGGTCATAATGAAAGGATTTGGATTGAAAAATCATAGAATGGGAGGAATAAACACCATCTAAGTGGAATAGATGGTTCGAGGAGCAAGGGCCCTAAGGGCAGTTCAACAACCGGTTGACATCAGACTGGAGGGTGGAAAATTGTCCCATGAATTTGGCAGCCATGGTGTCAAATTGTTGAACGTAAGTCTCTAATTTTTCAATGAGGGAATTGGCAGAAGCAATCTCAGAAGTCACTTGGTGGAGGGTCTCCTTGGTTTGAGTGATAGAAACGTGCAAGTCTTGGTAACAAGTGGTGGCCATTTGGATATGAGGGGTGCATGTAAGGGAAGTGAGTGGGTGGGACCACAGAAAAGAAGGACTTATAAGTGATAGGTACTGTGACAATCAAGGATAAAAAGGGAATATAATGGGAGAGGTGGCTAATAGGGGCGTCGTGAAGGGGGTCTAGTCCACTAAAAAAAGGCTTGAACATGAAAGGCACCACTACGATCAGGGTGAGGAGAGGAATCCAATGGGATAGGTCCCGAATAAGGGTGTCAGCGGGACCACTATACTCATTTTTTTTTAACTTCTGCGGAGCTATACTCTCGTATTAATAATACGGCAGTGGCGAAATGGCCAAATTCTTAACAGGAAGAAATGTGTAGAAATTTTGCAACCCGAATGTAGAAGGCAAGGTTGCACAACAATAGATCTTATATGTTCCTTTTCAGCTCTATTTATGTCCCAAGGGTTAGGGTGTTTAGGGTTTCTACATACAAGGGTTTTCCCTGTGCTATAGCTCTCTGATATATGTGTGGGATCAAACATTAGTACTTGACCCAATATCTCAAGGAACCAACTAAGGAGGCTAGACCGTACCCTTACCCGTACTACCTGATTACCTAGGTACTAAAGAGTATATTCCTGAGTGTTGTTCTAGGTGGCACTATGGCAGTCAGGTTCTCGATCAATGTATCTACAGAGGGCTTCAGGATATCTAGGTTGATCTGTATACATATGTTGTATGATGCGCTACCACTCAAAGGGGTACCAACTATTGATTTTTCATGAGAGATGATGTTGTATATCCACAAAAGATACATCACAACTAAAAGATAGATATCCACAAAACAACAAGATATATCCTCAGGGAAACACTCAAGGGGGAGAAAACCCTCCAAATTTTCCTCTGTATAGATTCCTCCAACATGTACAATGTCATATAATTCTCTTTCACGAAACCAAGACCAAAGAGACCCAGACACGAACCAAGAATAGCCTCCTAGACAAGTGCGTACTACTCTCTTGTACTTATATTCAATGAGTGATCAAAATGACTCGATATAACCTCTATTTATACTCTAAAAGACCTAAAAGACATGACTTATCAATAAACCCTTTTACAATTACATTTATGAATAACCAATACAATTTCACTTAGGAATAACTTCTGAAATTACATAAAATTTCAACACTCCCTCTTAATGAGGAAGGTATTCTATCTGACACAGACTATAACATTGTCCCCATCCACACGAGCTTATGACCATTAAGTTTCGAATACATGAATCTATACATCACAGGAAATCCATAGTGACTTTATAGCATGCATCTAGGGCCACTGGGTAGCTCTCCAATAGCTACAACATGTCATCATGAGACTATCCAGTTTCTCCAATATCTTTATGCATGACATCCAGTGCCTTGCGATAACATTTGTACCTTGTCTCTTCAGCATGCATCCAAGGTCGGTGGGTAGCTCTCCAATAGCTACAACATGTCATCATGACATCCACTACCATGTGAGAACATCTGAAGCCAACACTCCCTCTGAAGAGGGACTACGCCGAGCTTGTCCCTGAAGTAATCAAACCTCGTCCTTAACAACGACTTTGTCAGCACATCCGCAACCTTCTCATCGCTAGCCACATATTGGAGCCTCATTGCTCCCTTCTGCACCATATCCCTGATATAGTGATACCTAATTTCAATATGCTTCAACTTATCATGAAACACGGGGTTCTCTGACAAATTTATAAAACTCTAGTTGTTGCACAAGATACAAGTCACCTCCATCGCAATATCAAATAATCCAGACAACAATTTCCGAAGCCATATTGATTTGCAACTTGTTGCACATGTTGCCACATACTCTGCCTCAGCCATACTGAGTGTGACACATGACTGCTTCTTATTGATCCATGAAATCCTCCTGGATCCCAAAGTGAAGCAACATCTTAATGTACTTTTCCAATTTGCAACACTACCGGCCCAATCTAAATTTGAATATCCAAGTAGAATGATCTCACCATCTGCAACATACCCAAGCCCATAATCCAGTGTACCTTTAAGGTACCTCATTGTTGGAGATACTTCACACATACCTAGAATTTCTTTTTCCTAGGGTTTTCCCTATGTTTATTAGTCATTATCCAATCTCCTAGAGTTTAGGGAGAATATTCTATTCAGTTCAAACTTCAATTTGATCAGTTGAGTGAAGTATAGATGTCGCAATGGGATCATCACCATGCAACATTGGGATCATCACCAACTAATGTGCATTGTCCTTGGTATTATCACCAGACTAGCGCATTACTCATGATTCCCCGATCTTCTCCTCACTTCACTCTGTTTCAGTCAGTTAACTGAAGACTGAGAGACTAGTTAACTCAAACTAGGTGGCAGTTCACTCCCATAACTGTCTTAGAGACTAGACTAGGTGGCAGTTCACTCCCGTAACTTCCTAAGAGACTAGACTAGGTGGCAGTTTACTCCCGTAATTGTTGGTGTGTGTCCAAATCACTCTAGACCACCACTATGGTGCGTTGGATTCTCCTCCAGTGCGCATTAGTTGATTTATACAAAGTATATCATGTATAAATTATCATTCATTCATTTGGTTAATGATAATTCTTCCATTCTTTCTCTCATGCTTCTCTTTTCTCATATTTTCTCTGTAAATTGTATATGTCATTTGCTAGCTAGATCTATTTTTTGTAGGTTCAACACATTTACATGGTATCAAAGTCGACAAACTTCTAGGGAAAACACACACCGGATTATTTTTGCAGGTAACAAAGATTGAAGACAACGGAAAAATGGAATTTCCAAAAGAATTCATTCTTACACCGTACAATTTCTTTGCATGGAAGGAGAAGATAATAATGCATCTTTGAGGCAAAGGATTATACAGGTTAACCATGAACATAGAGACAAAATCCACATCAGCCATAGAAAAATACAAGTATCTAAATCGAATGGATGAAGCGTTTGGAACTATTTGTTGTCTCATTTCTCACAAACTCCTCTTTCACATATCCTCATGTAAAACCCCCAATGAAGCCTGGACCACCATGGAAGGGATTTTTTGAAAATAGAATGAAACGAGGGGTCACATGCTTGAGCTGGAATTGCTCACTTTCAATCCAAAAAACTTCGACAATCTCCAAGATTCTTTACCAAATACAAGGATTTGTTGTTGCAACTCAAGGCTTGTTGGGTTGATAAATCTAAGGAGGAGAAACAAATGGTTCTTACCATTCTCTCCAAACTTGGTCTGAAATACTCAATGTTTGTATCTACATTTCATTCAGTTAGGCTCACCTCTGGAGCCACCTAGATGATTCCCTCTCTTGAGGCCTTTATTGAGTCTATGACACAAAAGTAGAACAAACTCATCAATATGGGAAAAATCAAAGGCCCAAAGGAGCATGCACTTACCGTGCAAGATGGTAGCGGTTATCAATATCATAAATCTAAAGACAAAGACAAAAGGAAAGCACATGCAAATCCAAAGAAGAAAGGGTACTCAAAACCCTTCAACGATGCCTTCGGATCCAAAGGTGGAAATGGAAGAAAAGGGTAGAAATGCACTTACTGCCATAAAGGATTCCATCCATAATCCACATGTATGCAGAAACAAATAGATCAAATGGCCCAAATACATCAGCACAACAACCTTGGAGATCGCATCCTCGAGGGTGCCAAGAAGAAGAAGCCAAAAGATCAGATTCTTTAGAAAGGCAATTCTAGCCATGCTTTGATTGCCATCAACTCCTCTCCCAATGCTTGGATTGTAGATTCAGGGGAATCACACCACATGGAAGCCACAAAAGAAGTCTATTCTTCATTGGATGCATGCTAAGGTCCTCCTATTCCGACAAGGGATAACTCTCCAGTCGAGGTCACCGGCAAAGGAAGAATTGAACTCACAAACGGAAGCTTTGAGAATGTGATACACGTTCCCAAACTTTTCGTCAATCTTCTCTCTATGTATCAAATGACAAACTCTTGCACCAGAAAGAGAGTCATATTCACACCTGATGCAGTGGATATCTATGACATGCAAACCAATTCCAAGGTTGCTATCAATGACGTAAATCATCAATCCAGACTCTACACATCTTCTAGATTTATTGAACTAGATTTTGCATTACTACTTACCCATGTTGATGAAAGCAGTAGGATATGGCATGAAAGGTTCAGTCATTTAAATTTCATATATATGCAACAAATTAGCAAGCAGGGAATGGTTGATGGTCTACCTGACATCCACTTCTCCAAAGGAATNGAGTCATATTCACACCTGATGCAGTGGATATCTATGACATGCAAACCAATTCCAAGGTTGCTATCAGTGACGTAAATCATCAATCCAGACTCTACACATCTTCTAGATTTATTGAACTAGATTTTGCATTACTACTTACCCATGTTGATGAAAGCAGTAGGATATGGCATGAAAGGTTTAGTCATTTAAATTTCATATATATGCAACAAATTAGAAAGCAGAGAATGGTTGATGGTCTACCTGACATCCACTTCTCCAAAGGAATTTGTGAGGGATGTGTTCTTGGAAAACACCCTCAAGAGAAATTCGACAAAGGAAAGACTTAGAAGGCTTCCTTTCCTTTAGAT
>JZKD02S2204836.1:4127-14379 GCA_000966675.3 Picea glauca | reverse complement strand
AAATATATGTGACACCTATAAGCGAGGAACATAGAAGTGTGATAATTAGGATACTTCCAATTGACATGGTTACATCACATATTTTCCATTTATATGGTCTTAGACATAAAGAGATTTGTAACACCCCATATTTTGGCCTTAGGTAGTTAGAACTTTGATTTTTCTCATCTCAATAATTCATTGCTTAACAACTATTTGGACTCAACAATGTTGATATAGACATGTGCCAAGTGTACAACTTGACCTATTTATGTGTTGCATACTATTATTTTCATTGTTATATGCTCATGATGATGATAACTCTTTGATTTGTTTAAACATGAAAATTAAGATATGGAATTTAGGTACATGGATATCGACTCAAAGTTATGTTGTGAATGCATAACATATGCAAGCCATGATAAAAATAAACATAGATTTCTTAATTGAACGCCAATACATATATGGATTCTTATATGAAATTATGATGTATATACATAGATATGAGTTATTGGTGAACTAACCTATAGGTTGATGAGCTATGTGATAGCCAAATGTCTACAATGATGAGGTAACATGGATTTCGTAGACATCAAGATGATAGTGTATGTTATAAGTTATAAATTTATGATTCAAAATATTGCTATGATTTGTGGTAAGTGTCGTTTTGACATAACACACAATTTCCCAGAGTGGTTGTTTGATGATGTGACTCTAAGAATAGTAGTTGCACAATAGGGCTTGATGTAGGGTGTTGACCCTAGTTCTATGAGGAGGGGTGGAGGTATTTCTCACCGTTTATCCTCTAAAACCTAGAGTTGTGGGAGGTTTGTGTGAAGTCACACTCCCTTAGATGTGTGATGGCGACTGCTAGTTGCCTGTTGGGGAAGCTTGGTCGAGACGTATGACACTTCTGCTTATGGGTTCTATGTGGAGTTAGGTCAATATAGTTGATGCTCCAACTTAGTCCAATAGAGGAAAGGATAGGATGGAAGATGGAAGTAGGTTATGAAGGAAGGATGCTTTGATGTTAGTTGAGAATACTGATTGGGAATTAGAGATGCCACTATTGTTTAATCACTTGATTCCTACCATTTTTAAAACCCTCTTTGATTTCCTATTGATATTTTAAGTGTGATAATGAGTTATTGACGAATTGGTGTAATTTTGTTTGGTAAGATTATTAAATGATGCATTACTTGATTTGTTGTCCTACATGTCTTGGTGATCATATAGGAACTATGCACTAGAGACAATGGTTGTTTATCGTTAGTACATACATGAGATATCTATTTTCTAGCTATGCACAGATACCCTACCCATGTACACTAGTACAATTAATTAATGTATTAATTATTAAATGATGCAGGAGCATCGACAACATCAAGCGAGCATGGGGCAAGCACCAACACATTTTAGACACATGATAAATTGTTTAAACACTTTTGAATATGGATGCACCAAACATAAATGTAATAGTTAAGGAGAGGCATATTTATAGATTGTAATCAGACCTTGAGCGACCCACTCTCTTCTGAAGGACTAAGAAGGCATTTATGTTAGTAGGTAGCTTTGAATTATCAGATTAGACAGTTTTAGGAGTGGAGGGAAAACAGATATAGACACCCTCATTGTATTATTGTAGGGGAGTGAAGAACATTGCCAAGAGAGGGGGATACAGAGCTGGAATAGAGAAACTGTGTTTGAAAAACACCCATGTACAGAGATTTGAGTTAATAGCAGAAGTCTTAATTTAGATTCATGGTGTTGTATTTGTTTCTTGTATGTGTATGTTGAATGGTAAATTCATGGTTTTACTCTTTATGTTATACATTTGCTTTCTATGCTATGTATGAATGATTTCAGGATTATGTTTGAAGTCTAAGAAAGAAAGAGTTAGGAAATGAGTTTCAATTGTTTCTCTGTCTGAGTGAGAGTTCCTACAAGGAGTGCATTGACAAAAGGGTTTAGAGGTTTTTTCTCTGAAAGATCAGAGAGGTTATTTTTTGTTCTCATTTCCTCTGAAGGGCAGATTTGATGAAGGAATCATGCAAGGTGTGCATAGACCAAGCTTGAATCCAGGGTTTGAAACCTGAGAAACTATTGAAGGATTGCTGCTACAAGGAGTGTGCAGAGTCGAAGTTGTTCAACACTGAAGTGTTTGAAGGTTTTCCACAAGGAGTGCATGCAGGAGTTTCTTGAAAGACCCGAAGTTGTGGAAAACCTCAGAAGGATTTGAACCTGTTAAGTCGTCGAAGGGAAGAGACGAATGGTCAAAATTCTTCATAGAGAATTTGCGAAATCCTGCCAGCCGTCCAATCTGACAGAGAAGCAAGGAGATTATGATTGTTTCCAAGGTTCAAGCTTAGGGAACTGTGAGTCATTGGATTCTCACTTGGATACCCATCAGTCATGGGATCTGACAGGAGTTTCATGAGGGTTAAACTCTCGCAAGTAGAGTGAAGATCTCGAAAGGCGTCGGGATATCGGGACTTCAGGATTTGGGATATCAAAAGTCTCAAGGGTAGGAGATCGGGTCTCTTCAGAGTGAAAATCCTGATCTTGATTTGGACCATTCATCTGTTGAGACACGTGGCAGAGATCAAGAACCCGTCAGTATTTCAGCTACCAGGGTTTTGAGTTGATAGGGAAACTGCGACATCGGGGAATCGCAAGTCGCAAAATCCCGAGAATGAATCAGGACCGTCCGTCAGTTGAAACATGTGGGTGACAATCAAGAACTCATCGGCATTTTTCATGTTGGGATTTTGGGGTTCAAGAGGACAGGAGGACATTGGCATTTGATTTCTCCAAATTGCGAAATGACCGAGGACCGTCCATCATAGGAGAATGCGTGGTGGAAATCTGAGAATTCAGAAAAAATCCCGATAAGAGAGTCCATTGACATTTCAAGATTTGGAGATTAGGGGATTGAGAAGATTGAGGTTCTCAACAACAGGAATGGCGAAAACCTGAAACCCAAAATTTCTGTCGGGAAGAGATCAGGTATGTGTAGAAGTCGTGACAGGGGAAACGGAAGGACCTATGAATCGGATTTTTAACAGAGATTCTAGTGAGGAATCGAAAGAGCCACTTCAGCTCGAAGGTGAAATTAGAATGATCCATTAAGACCGAAAGGTCAGCACAGAGGCTCTGCCAAGGCAGAGGGGCCTAGTCTGCATCAGGTTTGGTATCAGAGCCCAGAAAGGTTTCTTTGCTTTCTATAGAAAGGAAAAGGAAGAATCACCATGCCGCCAAGAAGAAGGGACGGGAAAACACCCGATCCACAAGAGGAAAGGGAAATACCAAGAAGAAGAGGTGGGCATATGCCTAACCCAGCCATGGAAATAGAAATGTGTGATTTACACGCCAGACTTGAGGACATGGAGACGACACAGAGACGCACATTCGGTGTTGGGGATCTTAGTGATTCTGAAAGTGAAAATGATGTTGAACATGAAGAAGAAATAATTTTAGCGAAAGATGCCACAAATGAACGCTTGATTAGAGCTGCCGCGAGGATGGGTGCCAGGGAAAAAATGGACATCCCAGTTTATGAGGGAAACCTGGATGCTGAAGAGCTTCTAGACTGGATTAGAGCTCTGGACACTTATTTTGATTATGAAGATGTCAAGGAAGACAAGAAGGTCAGACATGCTATCAAAAGATTGAAAGGACATGAAGCATTGTGGTGGGATGAACTACAAGATGATAGACGCTGGAAATGCAAGTAGACAATCAAGAGTTGGGATAGGATGATTGCAAAGATGAAGGAAAAATTCATTCCCAGGGACTACTAGATTACTTTGTTTCGAAGAATGCAAAATTTGAGACAGAAGCTGATGATAGTGAAGGAATATACTGAAGAATTCTACAGGCTGAACATCAGGGAAGGTCATCGGGAAGGTGATGATGAAACGGTTTCTAGTTACATGAATGGCCTGAGATATGACATTCAAGATGAGATGAGCATGATGACCATCCAAATGGTGGAAGATGCTTATTAGATGGCTCCAAAATCTGAAGAGAAGTTGATATGAAAACAAGGTCAGAGAGGCTGAGGCAGAAGTTAAGCCAGAGGCAAATCAGTGGCCCAAGATAGAAATTTGAAACACAAAGAAGATGGAAAAAAACCTCAGACTCAGATTGAGAGAGGTGGAATTTCATAGAGAGGGAATCATGCTGAATAGAGAGGTCAGTATGCACATGGAAACATTTTTCCTCGTACTAGAGGTAGAGGAAGAGGAAGAGGTGGAGTAATAAAGTGCTTCACATGTGGAAAGAATGCACACAAATCTTATGAATGTCCAGATAAGAAGAAAGAAGGTGGCAAGGCTCACATGGAATGTTGAAAGAGGTGGAATGTTGAGATAGAAGATGCTAAAGGCGGAATATCGTTGATGATGCAAAAAGTTCTCTTAGCACCAGAGAAGGAGGTGGAAAATCCAGTACAAAGGAACAGTCTTTTTCGGACTGCTTGCAAAACCAAGGACAGGGTATGCAAGGTCATTGTGGATAGTGGCAGCATGGATAATCTCATTTCAATGGAGATGGTAGAAAAGATGGAGCTGGAGACAATTGAACATCCAAGTCCATATAGAGTTTCATGGCTACAAAAAGGACATTAGGTAAATGTCACTGAACAATGTTTAGTTGAATTTAAGATAGGATGATATATTGATAAGGTACTCTGTGATGTTATTCCCATGGATGTTTGTCATCTATTGCTGGGTAGACCATGGCAATATGAAATAAATGTTATTCATGATGGGAGGATGAACACATACACCCTAGAGAAGAATGGGAGAACTCACATGTTGCTTCTAATCAAAGATAAGGAAGTGACACCTGAAGTAAGTAACACTGTACTTCTCATGAGTGGGAAGGAACTTCTTACTAAGGTCAAGAAGAAGGAGGAACTGCAATTCATTGTGGTCAAGAAGCCAACAATTGTTTTAACCATCACAAGGGTAGATGATCTACTAGAAGAGGTTCAGATACTGCTAGAAGAGTTCGCTGACATAGTAGTGGGAAAACTACCTCATTCGTTGCCACTGATTAGAAGTGTGAGTCATCATATTGATATCATACTTGGAGCCAGTTTATCGAACAAAGTAGCATACAAAATAATGTCGCAGGAGAATGAAGAGGTCAAGAGACAAGTCTAGGATTTGTTGGACAAAGGGTTGATTAGAGAAAGCTTGAGTCCATGTGTTGTTCCGATAGTACTCAGCCCAAAGAAAGACAGAGGCTGGAGGATGTGTACCGATTCAAGGGCAATCAAAAATATAACCATTAGGTATAGATTTCCATTTCCAAGGATGGATGATCTGATGGATTACTTAAGTGGAGCAATTTGTTTTTCGAAAATTGATTTGAAAAGTGGATATCACCAGATTCGTATGAGAGAAGGTGATGAATGGAAAACAACCTTCGAGACTAACAAAGGGTTGTATGAATGGCTTGTTATGCCATTTGGTTTAACGAACGCGCCAAGTACCTTCATGAGGTTGATGAATGAAGTCCTGAAGGAATTCATCGGAAAATTTGTCATTGTGTATCTGGATGACATATTGATCTTCAGTAAAATAGAGGAAGAGCATCTAAAACACTTAGCTACAGTGATGAAGAGATTAAAACAAGAGAAGTTGCTGATAAACATGAATAAATCCTCATTCATGAAGACAGAGCTCATCTATTTGGGTTTTGTTATTTCTGTAGATAAATTGAGGATGGATCTAGATAAGGTGGAGGTGATCAAGAATTGGCCATCACCGAAGAGCATGTTTGAGGTGAGACGTTTTCACGGATTGGCTAGTTTCTATCTAAATTTCATCAGGAATTTTAGTGGGATTAGTGAACTGATAATGGACACAGTGAAGAAGAGACACAAATCTTTTCACTGGAAAGAAGAGGCTGAGAAGAGTTTTAATCTATTGAAGAGGAAAATCATGGAACAACCAATCTTGGTGTTGCCTGATTTCCAAAATACATTTCAAGTGAAATGCAATGTAAGTGGATTTGCAATAGGGTTAGTCTTGAGTCAAGAAGACAGGCTAATAGCATACTTCAGCGAGAAGCTAAACGAAGCGAAGTTGAAATACTCCACGTATGACAAGGAGTTTTATGCTATTATTCAGGCACTAAAGAAATGGAGACATTACTTGATCCTGAAGGAGTTTGTCTTATACAGTGACAATCATGCACTGCAGTTTGTGACGCAACAGGAAAATTTGAATCAAAGACATGTAAAATGGGTTGAATACATGCAGAACTTTACTTTTGTAACTAAACATACTTCTGGAACTGCTAACAAGGTTGTTGATGCTTTGAGTAGGATATGTTTGTTGTTGCAGGAGTTCAGAGTTAAAACACTGGGTTTTGATGATCTCGGGAACATGTACAGAGATGATCCAGATTTTAAGGAGGCGTATGAAGCAACTGAGAATCAAACTTTCAGGGACAGAAGTCAATGGACAAATTACATGATCCAAGAAGGATTACTGTTTAAAGGTAATCAACTTTGTATTCCAAAATGCTCCATGAGAGAGAATTTGCTGAAGGAGAAACATAGTGGAGGATTGGCTGGACATTTCAGTCACAACAAGATGTTCGCAAAATTGAATGAGTCATATTTTTGGCCGAGAATGCAAGCAGATGTCAAGAGATTCATGGAAAGATGCAGAATTTTCCAGCATTCGAAGGGAAAGAGACAGAATGTAGGATTTTATCAACCATTGCCCATACCTGAGAGGACGTGGGATGTCGTTAGCATGGATTTGATATTGGGTTTGCCAAGAACACAAAGAAGGTTTGACTCGATCTTTGTGTTGGTGGATTAATTTTCCAAGATGGCACACTTTATTCCATGTCAGAAAACCAGTGACACAACTCACAATACAATTTTTTTTTTCAAAGAAGTCATTTGACTTCATGTCTTACCAAGGAGAATAGTTTCGGATCGATACACTAAGGTCATGGGACACTTCTGGAGAACCTTATGGAAAAAGTTGGGAACAAATTTATCGTTCAGTTCAGCTTATCATCCTCAAACGGATGGACACACAGAACTCGTGAACATGAGTTTAGGAGACTTGCTGAGGAGTTTGGTGATAGAACACCACAGCCAGTGGGACAACATATTACCACAAGCAGAGTTTGCTTATAATGACTCAGTTAACAGAAGAACAGGGCAAATTCCATTCCAAATTGTTTATGGCATGCAACCAAGAGGAATTTCTGAGCTGAGAGATTCAAAATAGATTGTGACTAGGAGCGCTAGTGCAGAAGATTTTGCAGAGGCGATGAAAGAACATCATAGCCAGGTGAAGGAGCATTTACAGAACTCAAGCCAAGAATATAAGCACAGAGTAGATCAACATAGGAGACAAATTCAATTTGAGGTTGGTGATTTGATTTTGGCACATCTGAGAAAGGAAATTTTCTCGAAGGGGACATATAACAAACTGAAGATGAAGAAGATTGGACCATGTAAGGTCTTGAAGAAATTTGGGGCAAATTATTATGAGATTGAATTACCCAATGGGATCGGAATTTCTCCAATATTCAATGTCTTAGATTTGTACCCATACAAAACTGAGGAAACAAGAACAAGTGATGAAAAACCAGAGATCCAGTGGACAAAGAAGATGCTTGTTGCAGAGAAGCCATAGATGGAAAACATACTAGACAAAAGAATTAGCAAGAAGACCAGAAGAAAACAATACTTTGAATACTTGGTCAAGTGGAAGGGACATCCAGTTGAAGATGCTAGCTGGGAGAATGAAGCAAAGATTTAGAAGCATGGACAGACCATGCGAGAGCTCATGGACAGGAGCCCATGAAAATTTTCAAGTGAGGGAGTACGATGCAGGAGCATCGCCAACATCAAGTGAGCGTGGGGAAAACGCCAACAAATTTTAGACACATGATAAATTGTTTAAAAACTTTTGAATATGGATGCACCAAATGTAAATGTAATAGTTAAGGAGAGGCATACTTATAGATTGTAATCAAACATTGAGCAACCCTCTCTCGTCTGAAGGACTAAGAAGGCATTTATGTTAGTAGGTAGCTTTGAATTCTTAGATTAGACAGTTTTAGGAGTGGAGGGAAAACGGATATAGACACCCTCATTGTATTATTGTAGGGGAGTGAAGAACATTGCCAAGAGAGGGGGATACAGAGCTGGAACAAAGAAACTGTGTTTGAAAAACACCCATGTATAGAGATTTGAGTTAATAGAAGAAGTCTTAATTCAGATTCATGGTGTTGTATTTGTTTCTTGTATGTGTATGCTAAATGGTAAGTTCATGGTTTTACTCTTTTTGTTATACATTTTCTTTCTATTATTTGTATGAATGATTTCAGGATTATGTTTGAAGTCTGAGAAAGAAAGAGTTAGGAAATGAGTTTCAATTGTTTCTCTGTCTGAGCGAGAGTTTCTGCAAGGATTGTAGTTCAATTGTCCGCAAGGAGTGCGTTGACAAAAGGGTTCAGAGGTTTTGTCTCTGAAAGCTTAGATAGGTTAGTTTTTGTTCTAATTTCCTCTGAAGGGCAAATTTGATGCAAGAGTCATGCAAGGTGTGCATAGACCAATCTTGAATCCAGGGTTTGAAACCTAAGAAACTATTGAAGGACTGTTGTTGCAAGGAGTGCGCGGAGTCGAAGGTGTTCAACACTGAAGTGTTTGAAGGTTTTCCACAAGGAGTGCATGCAAGAGTTTATTGAAAGGCTCAAATTTGTGGAAAACCTCAGAAGGATTCGAACCTACGAAGTCATCGAAGGGAAGAGACGGACAATCAAAATTCTTCGTAGAGAATTTGTGAAATCCCACCAGCCGTCCGATCTGATAGAGAAGCAAGGAGAATATGACTGTTTCCAAGGTTCAAGCTTAGGGGACCGTGAGTCGTCATATCCTCACTTGTATACCCATCAGTCATGGGATCTGACAAGAGTTGTACGAGGGTTAAACTCTCGCAAGAAGAGTGAAGATCCCGAAAGGCATCGGGATATCGGGACTTCGGGATTCGAGATATCGAAAATATTGAGGGCAGGAGATCGGTTCTCTTCACAGTGAAAATAACGATCTTGATCTGGACCATCCATCTGTTGAGACACATGGTAGAGATCAAGAACCCGTCATTATTTTGGATACTGGGGTTTTGAGTTGACAGGGAAACTGCGACATCGAGGAATTGCAAGTCGCGAAATCTTGAGACAGAATCAGGACCATCCATCAGTTGAGACATGTGGGCGATGATCAAGAACCTATCGAAATTTTTCATGTTGGGATTTCAGGGTTCAAGAGGATAGGAGGACATCGACATTTGATTTCACGAAATTGTGAAATGACCGAGGACCATCCATCAAAGGAGGACGCGTGGCGGAAATACGAGAATTCAGAAAAAATGCCGATAAGAGAGTCGATCGGCATTTCAAGATTTGAAGATCGGGGGATTGAGAAGATTGAGGTTCTTGACAACAGGAATCGCGAAAACCTGAAAACCAAAATTTTTGTCGGGAAGAGATCAGGTATGCATAGAAGTCGTGACAGGGGAAAAGGAAGGACCTATGAATTGGATTTTTAACAGAGATTCTAGTGAGGAATCGAAAGAGCCACTTCGGCTCGAAGGTGAAATTAGAATGACCCGTTAATACTGGGAGGTCAGTACAGAGGCTCTGTCGAGGCAGAGGGGCCTAGTCTGAGTCATTAAAGTAAATTATTAACAATTTAATTGAATGTTTATTGAATATGTAGATTATATTGCATACAAATTATCTAGAAGCATTAAATACCTTCTTGACTTTGATAGATGGTGGGTATGATGAATTAAATGAGCATGATGGGGTGTTATGTACATTTTTGGGAAAATTTTCAAATTACATTTATTAGCTAGCACGAGAAGAAAGACTTTTCATTTTATTTATTGTTGTTTAATTTAGGTCATTTATATTTTAATTTTATTTTAATCTTTTCCCAAAAATCTAGATAAGGGAGATTGATGGATAATAATGAGGGTGTTGAAGAGACTTGGGGAAGGGTGTATGGAAACTTGATAAATAGGGAGGAGAAGTGGTGAGGAAGGGGGGATTCAGAGGTTTGAACATGATGAGAGGTTGTGAAATCTTTGGAAGATATATTTTTTATGATGGTTTTCTTTGAGCAATTGTGCTTTGTTGTTCTTGGAGTCGCAGGCATGGAGGGCCAAGAAACCAAAAGGTTTATTGGAGCTAGGAATCTGGCTAGGCTCCTAGTTGGCTGGGAGGATTC
>JZKD02S2204824.1:454032-464946 GCA_000966675.3 Picea glauca | reverse complement strand
CATTTCTGCACATCACAAACATCCTGGACCACTGAATTGGAAAACTGGCTAAGGACGGTGGATCAACGTTCCACATTCTATGTTCAGATCTAATGTGGGTAGGAGCTTCAAAACTCTGGGCTTCAACAGTTTCCAAACCCCTTCACTACCAATCTCCGGAAGTGTCGATTCACCGAAGATTCTCTCTCTTTCCTCCACGTGTCATCTCCCGATCAATTCGGGGTTTGGAGTGGCAAGGGATTTTGGGGGCACTACATTGTGAACTCCCAGCTCACGAAATCCTGAAATCTCGTGCTCGAATTTTTCTATTTCTAAGTTCAGGGTTTGGAGTGGCAAGGGATTTTGGAGTCACTGCATCGCGAACTCCCGGTTCACAAAATCGCACCAACCGTCGGATCTGGAGCGCAGTGGCCTGAGAGTCACTAGATCAAGGATACGTACAGGAAAAAGGATCTGGGTCGTCATATCTAGCACCAAGGAGCGATAGCCGTTGGATCCGGAAGGAGGTGTGAGGGGTTTAATCCTCATAACAACAGAGGGAAGAGGACT
This sequence comes from Picea glauca, assembly GCA_000966675.3. Classification (NCBI taxonomy): domain Eukaryota; kingdom Viridiplantae; phylum Streptophyta; class Pinopsida; order Pinales; family Pinaceae; genus Picea; species Picea glauca. The sequence continues at coordinate 464,397 of JZKD02S2204824.1, read as the reverse complement.
TGTCAAGTCCCGAAAGCATCAGGGCCGTCCATTTTGGAGGACATGTGTCAAATATCTAAGCCCTTTTCAATGTTTCTGACACCGGGAGTTCAAGGAGAAGGAGTCGTGAGACAAGAATTCCCATCTCATGAAATTGCGAAAGAATCACGATCGTTCATCAAGGGGACACGTGGTGAGTGGTCAAGGTTCGGGGAAAACCCTGAAAGGTCCTCTCAAGGGGTAGATTTCGGCATTTCAGGACCCGGGAGTTTGAAGGACCAAGAACCGTCTGTAGCCGAAATCCCGAATTCTGAAATCCCGGAAAGTGGACCGTGGTCACGGGTAGATTTCAGCATTTCGGGACCCAGGAGTTTAAAGGACCAAAAATCGTTGTAGCCAGAATCACGAAATCCCAAATCGCGAAACCCCGAAAGAATTCAGAGAAATATCCCCAGGTCACAGGACCAGTTGTATGAAAAGTGACTTAAGGGAGGAGCTAAAGAGCCGTTAGGCCCTATTTCGGGTTGCGGCATTTCGAAGGATAGAGAACAGGGGGAATGCTTGCATCATGATTCCTCAAATCATGAAAAGTTGGTAGAACTTTGTCGTTAAGCGCGTGGTCACAGAGTGGTGGTCACGTGGACGGAGGCTAAGGGGCGATCCAGAGTCGTTAATCCCTTTTCGACATTTCATATACTGGTAGTTGGAAGGACAAGGATCCTAGGAGAGATTGCATGCAAGAGTCCCGAAACCATGAAAATGCGAAAGGTGTGTTGGTTCAGAAAAAATAAGAGCATCAAAAGCTGAGTGCGTGCATAGGTTTTCTCAAGGCCTATGCCAGAGGACAAAGGGACCTATGGATTTGTTCAAGGGGTTCCAACAGGAGCCCGAAGAGCTATTTCATCTCAGAAGAAGAACGATCCAGAGACCAGGAGGTCACAGAACCCTGCTGAGGTGGGGGGTCTGCATCAAGTTGTATCAGAGTTGGATTTTGTTTGCAGATATCAAGCAAAGGGATTGAAAGGAGAAATTCTGGTAACATTAAGTGGAATCAGAAGAAGAGATTCATCTGTATATAGCAGGTGAAAGAAGTAGGGTGTTAATGCTCTGTGGTGATTGTTTCCAGGTGTGCAACAGTCAATAGACAGCCAGACGAGTTGTAGGAGGAGATGGAGGTGCTCTCAGACGTAGAGTGATCCATACGCTTTCCATGAGGGTAGGTGAAAGATGGAAATGGATACTAAAGGCTGTGAGCGTGGTGGAAGAGGGGACCACCAGTAGATGAGTAAAGAAGAGATTGACAAATAACTCGCTGAGATAAGGGCGAGAATGGAACAGTTGACATTGAAGATGCAGTAGGAGGAAAAAGTACACTAGAGGTACGAATGGCCTCTGAACAGGAAAGCCAAATGGCCTGTTCAAAATTTGTTTGCCAAGAAACAACAACAAGAGTTGAGGAAGTGGCTAAGGTATGCTGAAAGCCTTAGTGACACAGAGCTGGTTTGCATCTGTCAGCCAGAAGTTGGAGAAACCCTTAATGATAAGGAAGAGAGATCAGTTTTAGGTCTCATAAACTGCCAGAAGGGCAGAGATGAATTTTCCAATTGCTAGGTGGGCAATGAAATGAGATCATTGGAGGATCTCATAGACTGTCAGGAGGATAGACATGGAAATTCATATTTCCAGGAGGGCAATGGTATGAGATTAATAGAGGATCTCATAAACTTCTAGGTGGGCAGAGGTGAACTTTCAAGTTTCCAAGTGGGAAATGGAAAGAGATCAATGGAAGGTCTCCCATACTACCAAGGGGGCAGTGGTGAAAGTTCATATTTCCAAGTGGGTAATGAGATGGGATCAGACGATCTCATAGACTGCCAAGTGGGCAACAAGACTTTCTCAAATTGCCAGGTGGGCAAGGGGAAAGAGATGAGACTGTCTGAAAGTCTCATAAACTCATAGGAGAGTTCAGATCAGCAAGGAGTGCTGACAGGAGAGAATCAGAAGATAATTCTAATCATTGGAGGAATAGAGGTGTTCCTACCAAGAAACCCAGTTGAGGCCAGAGCATGTGTTGCAGATGCAGCAACAGTAGGAGGATAGCCAGCAGAAACTATCATGAAGGAAGAAATGGACCAGACACTGATGTTTTCCCAAGAAGCAGAAGATGAGAATTCAACAGAATGGCTCAAAATTTTCAGCCAGGAATTTGGACAGGAAATCACTACAGTACTGGAAGTTGCATAAGAAGAAGAAGAAGAAGAAGAGGAAGAAGACAGCATGGATTTTCCTGAACTGTGTGAATAATTGGAAGCCCTGGAAAGGAGGGTGATGGTGCAAATTTTTCACATCAAACATGCTAAGTTGGAAGCAGGTAGTGGAACATACCAACCTGGGGAGAAGTTGGAAGAAGATGGAAGTATTCCAGGAGAAATGGAAGCAATAGAAGTGTCACAAGAAGAAGCTGAGAAACATCTCAGTGAGGAGACTGCAAAATTGGAGTCTGCGGAAGAGTGGCCACTCAATGCCACAAAGAGAGATAAAGACCTCATGGGAGATCAAGTATATTTGCCCACTGATAAGGAGGAAGAAGTGCAATAGAGAATACTATATACAAAGAGCCAACCACTGGAGGAGTTGGGCGGGGTAAATGAAGAAATCAGAAGGCTGATGTTGAGTTCAACAGCAGAGACTTCCAGCAATGAGAAGCTGAGAAGAAGGGAGCCTGCAAGAGCAACAGGGCAGCAGCAACAACAACAGCGAAGCAGAGGAGCAGATGGACAACTCCAAAAAAAAGTTTGGGATTCAGGTGGATTTCAACACTAGAGAAGAGGAGCTCATGACAGAGCTCCTGAGTTTTCTAGCTGAGGAGTATGATGCAGGAGCATCACTCCAACTTAGCATAAGCGCTAGCCAGTTAGCACATCCAGCGCGCATTCATGAAAGGGAGAGGCACAACCCTCTCGTTTTTCAAAATTTGAATTTGAATTTAATGTTGTAAGGATGATAGAGACCATATCAACCCTTTGTACATGTAGTGGTTGAGGTTTCCTTTAATGGTTACCTGCAGCTAAGTCCAGATCAGTTAGGTCTGCAACTTCCTTTTGTGTAATGTAGTCGTAGGAGTAGGAGTCGCTCTGTGATAGCGATAGCTTAGAGATGGTGATTGAGGATAAGCTCATGGGAGCCCTCATTTTGTAAAAAAGAAATTAGAGTAGAGAGTTAGGAGGAGAGACCATAGCAGAGAGGTCTCAAGAGAGAGTTGAGACTTGTTACAGTCCATCCTTTGTAAACATTTGTATAGACATACAGATTAATAGAAAAGCAGTTTTTCATGCACACTGTATGTTTGACATTTACATGTTTTTATGCATTTCATGTTTTAAATGCATAACTAGTGAAGTAATTCAGAAGTTTCAATTTCTTCTCCTCTTTGAGTTTTCGACTGCAAGGAGTGCACATAGTCCACAAGGTGTGCATTGACAGAGGTGAGNAGTTGTAGGAGGAGATGGAGGTGCTCTCAGACGTAGAGTGATCCATACGCTTTCCAGGAGGGTAGGTGAAAGATGGAAATGGATACTAAAGGCTGTGAGCGTGGTGGAAGAGGGGACCACCAGCAGATGAGTAAATAAGAGATTGACAAATAACTCGCTGAGATAAGGGCGAGAATGGAATAGTTGACATTGAAGATGCAGTAGGAGGAAAAAGTACACTAGAGGTACGAATGGCCTCTGAACAGGAAAGCCAAATGGCCTGTTCAAAATTTGTTTGCCAGGAAACAACAACAAGAGTTGAGGAAGTGGCTAAGGTATGCTGAAAGACTTAGTGACACAGAGTTGGTTTGCATCTGTCAGCCAGAAGTTGGAGAAACCCTTAATGATAAGGAAGAGAGATCAGTTTTAGGTCTCATAAACTGCCAGGAGGGCAGAGATGAATTTTCCAATTGCTAGGTGGGCAATGAAATGAGATCATTGGAGGATCTCATAGACTGTCAGGAGGATAGACATGGAAATTCATATTTCCAGGAGGGCAATGGTATGAGATTAATAGAGGATCTCATAAACTTCTAGGTGGGCAGAGGTGAACTTTCAAGTTTCCAAGTGGGAAATGGAAAGAGATCAATGGAAGGTCTCCCATACTACCAAGGGGGCAGTGGTGAAAGTTCATATTTCCAAGTGGGTAATGAGATGGGATCAGACGATCTCATAGACTGCCAAGTGGGCAACAAGACTTTCTCAAATTGCCAGGTGGGCAAGGGGAAAGAGATGAGACTGTCTGAAAGTCTCATAAACTCATAGGAGAGTTCAGATCAGCAAGGAGTGCTGACAGGAGAGAATCAGAAGATAATTCTAATCATTGGAGGAATAGAGGTGTTCCTACCAAGAAACCCAGTTGAGGCCAGAGCATGTGTTGCAGATGCAGCAACAGTAGGAGGATAGCCAGCAGAAACTATCATGAAGGAAGAAATGGACCAGACACTGATGTTTTCCCAAGAAGCAGAAGATGAGAATTCAACAGAATGGCTCAAAATTTTCAGCCAGGAATTTGGACAGGAAATCACTACAGTACTGGAAGTTGCATAAGAAGAAGAAGAAGAAGAAGAGGAAGAAGACAGCATGGATTTTCCTGAACTGTGTGAATAATTGGAAGCCCTGGAAAGGAGGGTGATGGTGCAAATTTTTCACATCAAACATGCTAAGTTGGAAGCAGGTAGTGGAACATACCAACCTGGGGAGAAGTTGGAAGAAGATGGAAGTATTCCAGGAGAAATGGAAGCAATAGAAGTGTCACAAGAAGAAGCTGAGAAACATCTCAGTGAGGAGACTGCAAAATTGGAGTCTGCGGAAGAGTGGCCACTCAATGCCACAAAGAGAGATAAAGACCTCATGGGAGATCAAGTATATTTGCCCACTGATAAGGAGGAAGAAGTGCAATAGAGAATACTATATACAAAGAGCCAACCACTGGAGGAGTTGGGCGGGGTAAATGAAGAAATCAGAAGGCTGATGTTGAGTTCAACAGCAGAGACTTCCAGCAATGAGAAGCTGAGAAGAAGGGAGCCTGCAAGAGCAACAGGGCAGCAGCAACAACAACAGCGAAGCAGAGGAGCAGATGGACAACTCCAAAAAAAAGTTTGGGATTCAGGTGGATTTCAACACTAGAGAAGAGGAGCTCATGACAGAGCTCCTGAGTTTTCTAGCTGAGGAGTATGATGCAGGAGCATCACTCCAACTTAGCATAAGCGCTAGCCAGTTAGCACATCCAGCGCGCATTCATGAAAGGGAGAGGCACAACCCTCTCGTTTTTCAAAATTTGAATTTGAATTTAATGTTGTAAGGATGATAGAGACCATATCAACCCTTTGTACATGTAGTGGTTGAGGTTTCCTTTAATGGTTACCTGCAGCTAAGTCCAGATCAGTTAGGTCTGCAACTTCCTTTTGTGTAATGTAGTCGTAGGAGTAGGAGTCGCTCTGTGATAGCGATAGCTTAGAGATGGTGATTGAGGATAAGCTCATGGGAGCCCTCATTTTGTAAAAAAGAAATTAGAGTAGAGAGTTAGGAGGAGAGACCATAGCAGAGAGGTCTCAAGAGAGAGTTGAGACTTGTTACAGTCCATCCTTTGTAAACATTTGTATAGACATACAGATTAATAGAAAAGCAGTTTTTCATGCACACTGTATGTTTGACATTTACATGTTTTTATGCATTTCATGTTTTAAATGCATAACTAGTGAAGTAATTCAGAAGTTTCAATTTCTTCTCCTCTTTGAGTTTTCGACTGCAAGGAGTGCACATAGTCCACAAGGTGTGCATTGACAGAGGTGAGNCCACCTAAAGAAGTGAGTACACTAGCCATTATCATATTTCTAGAATTAACAAAAAATTTAAGTGCAATTGATGAGACCATACCCTATTTTCTCACCTATGATATCATATTTCTCACCTATGATATCATATTTCTCACCTATGACCCCACAATGTATTATTCATCATGTGTTGGTCAACTAACTTAAATTTCCATTCATCATGTTTCATAATTCCTAACACACCCTTCAATATTGAATGCACAAGAAACATACCCATTGAGAAAAATGTATAGAACTAACAACAAAATGGAGGAAATGGGGATTGTCAATTCTCTATAATCAAGTATATCTAATAACAAGTGATTACAAAATCCTTTGGAATTGTGTCTTAGCTTGGAAAATAGATGATCCAACACACCCATGATGTTGTGTATTTTGATCACCTTTAGGTTTTAAAATTTAATCACCTCAATATTCAATGTCCCAAAATCTTGGTAGCTCCCAATGATAAATGGTGTTTTAGCATCTAATTTTAGGCCATGCATAGACACACTTTAACTAGTTGCATATAAATAGTCTATTTCTATCACATCTTATTACCATACCTACGTAATCACTTCTAATTACTTGATAATAGCATGTTACAAACCAATTTCAATGTAAAACTTAGTAGAAGATAACACAAAACTATTTGAACTATTGTTACCCAAAATTTTAGTTTTAGATCTTTTAGATTCATTGTAGAAAATAGAGAGGTTTCACTTGTTCCTCATCATTGTACCTGTGTCAAATAGAAATGATAGCTTATGTCAAGCCTTCAAGGAAGCCACTTTCTATTTTAAATGTCTTAGAAAAATTCACCCTCCTTTAGGATATAATGGTCCAATATTATGCATAGAGATATAGTCCCAACAAGAGCTATGAAAAGGGAATGGAATAGAGCCCAATTATTTTAATTAAGAAACATACAAGGAAATAAATATATTAGTGGTTGATTATTTGGGGACTATTGATGCCTACCTCAAAAACTGTTTGGATAACTAAAAAGGACGACATGGATTTAAACAGTAGCATAAATGTCTATACTAAAGATCACTTCCTTACTAAGTTGGTTTCATAGAGGAACTTTGTCCTCCATTCTTCATACGCTAAAGGGATTACTCAAATAAAATGAACCATGATATCTTTTCCACAAGTTAGCCTATATTTCTTATGTCTAAACTCCAAAGTATGGAATAATTATTGAAAATAAGTTGTAATAACTCTTAATTTAAGCATCCCCTGGATGGGGTGCCACCTAGACAAAGTCCGAGGACACATGGAACTAAGCGGCCAGAGGATTTATTAACCCCATCCTCCAACCCACAACCATTAAATTATGCATGGCTCACACCATGAGGAAAGTTATGGTAGTGTGCCTAGCTAGGCAGGTCAGGTTAATGGTCACACGAGCAAGCCAAACTATGCATACCAGGCCTATGTTGGCTATCAACTTGGCTTCAATGGAAAGAGGGGTTGTCAACTCAGGGGTGTGCATCAATAAACGAGCTTTCTCCCTAGTGTATTCCTCCATTATCCATCTACCCTAGTGTATTCCTCCATTCTCTCTCTTTGGCTCTTCTGAGCGCTTCTGCATTGTTTCCCTCTGTATTTTTTTCTTGGGCACTCTCACCACCTACCCTGGAATTTGTGTTAGCACTGATACCATCTTCCTACCACACTCACTTGGCACTCACAAACTCCTTCTCTGAATTTCCACCAGTGCCTTCTCTCTCTTTTCCCAGCACCATCTATATGCCCCCCTACCCATTGCCCATCACCTCCATACTCTTCCCATCATGCCTAGAGAAAGCGAGAAATCCAAGAGGCGAGCTCGTTATTACAACACCCTCTCTCGACGCAATTGACTCTCCCCCTCCCAACTGGCTCTCATTGTCCATTTCAAAATCCCATGACACACCAATTAGAGGTTGTAGGAGGCACCGCTGTCCACTCCTCTTCAGCTCCATGGCATTAGCTCGGTGAAGGAGGAAGTGTCACCTTCGTGCATTCACATTCCTCCATCCACCCCTCATTTTCTTCATGCCCTAAGCTCGGTTAAGGAGGAAGTTCCACCTTCTTGCATGCACATTCCTCTAGCCACCAGTATCTTGGTCCCCCAAAAACTCAATCCACAGGACCCCTACTATGGAGCTGGTAGCTATATGGTGGAGGAGGAAATTCCCCCGAGCTGGAAAGTGGAGGAAAATGTAGTGGATTCCAAAGAGAACAATACAGAGGTCTCCAGCAAGGAAAAGGAGGAGGAGCAGACTCAACAATTTTTAAATCGCCTCACGAAGGAGCACCTCCAACTCCTCTTTGAAATCATGTAGAAACGGGATGATCATATGCACTCTCAGAGCATCCTTGGCCAAAGAATGGACATCATGTTAGACACACTAGCGGGTGCTCCTACGTGAACTAGATGCCCAACATGCAACCAACGTTTCACCCCGGTCTACAACATTCATGGAAAACCAGGCTCGACAATGGAGTTAAGTCTCCGGGTTACTTTTCTTCGTTAATTCCAGTTGCAGGATTAATTTCTTAGTTTACTATCGCAACAGGATAGAAGGACACACAGTTTTCCCCTACACTATTTATGTAATTTTGTTCATAGAATTTATGTCAATAGTTGGTCTTCGAGACCACCCAAATACTATACACACATTTTTGTTTACGTAGATAGGATGCAGAATTTTGTTTAAGCAGTTTTGTTTAAACAACTCTAGCATACATGATGATGTGTCAAACTCAGAACATCTAAGAGCCACCTATTCTGATTTCCCTTCTATGGCAGAATAGGTGACTAACATTTGTCATTGTACAGCTTACAGATGTTATTAATATAAGGATCTACTTTTATTTACCAAAAAAGAACTCTTAATTTAATCATACATAGGATGTTATACTTATATTTCGTACTTTAGGCTAAGAAAGATGTAATGAGCTAAAGTACATACATGTGATAAGATGTATTATCTCACATAAAGTTTTTTGTTCAAAGTACATATAGGTCGTGCTTGTTCCTAAGGACATATGTTGTAGGTTGTGGCTTTTCTAAGGAAAATATGAAGTTGGTCAGGGGTTTCCAAAGGAAAACCCATGGCCACCCTTTTAAAGATTTGAAAACAGAAAATGTTGGGGAAAGATAAAAGCTACATGTTGGAAAAATCCAAAATCTATGAATGGAGGTTGTGCATGGCTCACATGTGCGCAACATACATTTTGTGTAGCCTTGATATTATCTCCTCAAGAGCCTATAAATAAAGGAATCGAAGCCAAGGGATGAGATTCTAATGATAAAAGTCCTATTCTAGAGGAATTTAGTGAAAATGCTTGGCTACAAGTGTATCTTTGTTAATAGCTAGGCATTAGTTCTTTAATGTGATCAAATATTGAGTGAGATTCATTCATTACATTCATTGCAGTACATTCCTAGATCATGTTAGTTGACATATGAATTGGCTAAGGAGAGGAATCAAATATTGAAGAAGGGAGTACAATATCAATATTGTCATAGGTATCATATTTGGTATTTCTCTTTCATTAAATTAATATTAATTCCCCCCCCCCAAAAAAAAAAAAAATCTAATATTTTGATTACTTTTCATCCTCAATGAGGTTTTAAGTTGGTTTCAGTTTCTTAAGTAACTAGATTAATATTATATTATACATGTTGTTTTATGTTTGATAAAAGAAGAATGAGAAAGGTGTTTTCTATTGTCTATTTTGTAGGTTCATTGGTTAAATATTAGATCTGTTGGAGAAATTTATATTTTTGACACACTAGTTCAGTGTAATATACCAGATATAAAAAGTATGTAGAACAAAAATAAAATGCTAGAAATGGCAGAATAACAACAATGTAACTAGAACAATCACCACAATAACACTGAAATGATATAAGAATAACAACAGAAATAACACTTTGATTCTGAGAGCAATGTTCACGGGTCTCTTCGAGGGTTCAACCTCCAGTCGAGCAGAGCTCTATTACAATAATATCCAAGCTAGGGTTCTCATACCCTTGACTCTTATTTATACTAAATATGTCTATCAAAAGAAGCATCTAGAGGAAGATCCTTCTAGAAGAGGAAACTTCTATTAGGTCTTCTTACATTCGACTTATTCTATTTTATTGCAAGGCCTTATTAATGTTTACCTTTATTACATCCAAATATATTGTTCTACCTATGTGCAGGTTAGGACCCTAACATGTCCTCCCCCTTAAAAACAACCTTGTCCTCAAGGCTTGAGATGTGGAAATTGTTGCAAAATGGTACCTGGTTCCTAAGTGGCATCTGTTGGAGTTGTATCTTTCCACTGGACTAACACTTCCTTGATGGTTCTCTGATGCAAGAAATTCCCACCCTAGTCCAAAAATGCTTGTGGTTGTAGCCAAATGGATCCTTCTTCGTCTAACTCGGGAAGGTTGGTTTGAATTTAGCACTTAGTTCCAATCACCTTCTTTAAGCATGAAACATGAAAAACAAGATGTAGCTTAGAATGACTGGGTAAAGCTAACTGATAGGCCACCT
>JZKD02S2204824.1:381565-394394 GCA_000966675.3 Picea glauca | reverse complement strand
AATGAACAATAGTATAAGAGTTACACCAATACACCACAATACACCATGCACAATATATGAGAAATAATCAATAGTTATTGTTCAAGAGAAGTAATGACTTCGAAAGGTAGCTACAACTTCCAAATGTAAAGGAAGGGATAAAAATCCAAGAGGAAGATACAATCCTCCAATATCAAGAGAGATTTTAATTCTCCATCCTTTCCCCTTCCTTCCACCCAAAAATATATGAGAGATCATAAAACTTTACATTAAATCATCACATAGAACCGGATAATGCTTCCTGAGACTTCTTCAATTTATGTAAGTATTCAATTCTTGGAGTACTCTGATCCTGTAGATAATATTACTCAATGCATTCTCTGAAACTCCTCTAATTTTCACTCCTTGAATCCTCCCCAAAAAGAGGTTATAGAAAAAATGGTAGACTTTATTCAATTCTGGTCTATTCAGGAGAGTGAACTTGCATATAATGCCCCACGCTCAATAATTAACATCCAATTCTGAAACTCGCACACAAGAAACTATAGTCCATACTGTTTCCAATGAAAATTTTCCTACGTCATTTGGATTCTCGATAAAGAAGTTATGACTGTTTTACCTGGAACACCTGTTTATTGACTAGCTTCAGGACTGGTCACAAACCCTATCTTCCACAGAGTGTATCTCCATAATTATAGTGAAACAAGAGTTGAAATTTTTACCAGGGGTACCTTGATATGTCTTCTCAATACCATAGTGATTTCACCATCTGAATCATTCTAGAAAAAAAGTTATAGAAACAATGGTAAGATGACCTGAAAATAACATACCTTAGAACACATCACCAAAAGACTTCATCCTCCCTTGAAATCCAACCTTCTTTTCTTCTTATTTCCTCTTAAATTCAACTTGTATCAAATGGATGTATAATGATTTTTATTTATACCATTTATGTCACTTCCTTTTAACATTAGGGCCGACCTGACACTTTCTTATTTTGTAATTTGTTTCTTTAATTATCTTCAGGGCCTACATGTACTTCCTTCTTCAATTCACTTTGTCATCTTCAAAAATTTATTTCTCCTCAACCATGAGGATCCACGTGGTGTGCCACATACCACCGGAAACAACATGATGTATACTATCCATCCATGGGTGTTGTATCTATATGTGCATTTTCCTTCATGTCCAAATACCTTAATCAATCTTCCAGTCCAAAACCCATGACTAGGGTTGACATCAATGACAACAACCAATCTTCCAACATTATGGTCAATTATCCCTACCAAATTTTCATTAGACATTTCCAAGATTTATGGGAGGTTTGGAGAAGACCCTTCTACCCACACATCAAAATCCTTGGTGGAAGATAACATTTTATTTCAAATTTTCCAATGCACCCTGACACGGAGAAAAATGAAATGGTACATTAAGCTACCCCATGCTTATTTTCATGAATTTTTTTCTATGGCAATGGACTTTTTGAAATATTTCCAACTACCTGTTTTCTATGAAACTAGAACTAAAATATTGATTTCATTACATTAGAGTATTTCCCCTCATATTTCTGATAATATTCATGAATGGTGGTGATGACATGGGATCATGAGAGATGAAATTTCATATCAATTTCTAGCAAATGGGTTTGTGTAGTCCTTATTTCCTAATATTTCCAAATATTTCACAATTTTAGGAGCCCTTATAGAAAATAAAGTTGTTTTATTCACTCAAAAGTTAGACTTGATTTAATATTATTCTGACATTTTGTATGAGTTGATACCACATGCCTCTTAGTAATAAATAGATCCACCAAAATATACTCTAGGGCCACATGTTTATGGTGTGATTGATTTCATTTCCCATGCTTCTATTGGTTAGTTAGAAAACTAAATGAAACATATTATCGTGCATCATAATCCCCTATGATTGTTCCATCTTGGAAAAATGTCTCAATCCCTATCCAAACCTCCAATGTTCACTTAGTTAAATCCAAAAATCAGAGGAATGGTTAGTAACTTGGGGAGAAAAGAAGAATACCAAGGAAAAAAAATATAATTCAGGGCAAGGGATTACTCTTAATCCTAACACTATTGTGGGAGGCACTCAAGAGAAGAAGAAAATGAATTTATTTGCAAAGTTTCATTGGAGATCATCCTACTCACCATTATCCTCATATGGATGAGATTTACATATATCTAGCCTAGAGAGGATCCCAACAACAACCAATCGTCCTAATGAATCATTTTCCCCCATTGTAGAAAAAAAATGGTTGATAGCCATGTATATCCAACACTCTATCCCATACCATTCTTCCTTAGTAGCACAATCCATATCTAGCAATGCCATGTAAATACCTGAAAACCCTTTTTACTGATGTCCAATGCTCCTTCCTTGATTTTGACATATACCTTCTCAAAACTCCCACTGCATGTACAATGATCGGTCTAGTACAGACCATTTCATACATCAAACTGCTAACTGCACTCGCATATGGAATATGAGACATGTCCTCCTCTTCTTGTGTCTTGGGACACTAATCCACAGATAACTTTACACCAACAGGAATAAGAACCTTGACCGGTTTACATTCCTGCATACTAAACCTCTGCAATATTGTCTCGACATATTTTCTTTGATTTAACCAGAGTTTCATCTTTTTCTGATCTCTTTTAATTTTCATTCCCAAAATGAAATTTGAAGCACCGAGAACCTTCATGTCAAATTTAGAGGAAAACTGAGTTTTCATATCCTGGACAATCTCCTTGTTGTTTTCTATCAGCAACATATCATCTACATACAAGACCAAATAAATCAAATGATCACCAATTAATTTAAAATGCACACAATGATCCTCTTTGCTTCTTGTGAAACAAAGTCCCAATATACAAGTATCAAATTTTTGACACCACGTCCTTGGTAATTGTTTTAAACCATACAATGACGTTTTCAGCTTGCATACCATCTCCTTCTTTCCCTTCACATCAAATCCTTCTAGTTACTTCATATATATTTCTTCTTCCAGATCCTCATGTAGGAATGTTGTCTTCACATCCATTTGTTCTACTTCAAAATCAAATGCAACAGCAATAGATAATAGAAATATTATAGAGGTTAACTTGGCAACAGGAGAAAAAATATCACCAAAATCAATCCCCTCAACCTGGGAATAACCCTTTACTACTAATCGAGTTTTGTATTTCTCCACTTTTCCTTCTACATTCAGCTTCTTTTTAAATACCCATTTTCTTCCAATGGGATTTCTTCCAGTCGACAACTCCACTAGATCCCAAGCCTCATTCTTATCCAAGGTTGGAATTTCTTCGTCCATGGCCTTTTTCCATAGATTTTCATTATCGGAATCCACTGTCTCCCTAAAATTTCTAGGATCACAAACAGTAATAGACAAAGCAAAATTTGAACGAAAATCAGATGGAGTATACATTTATGTTATCCTTCTTTCTCAAACCGATCTCCTCAATATTAGAATATGAGGATCTTCTTCTTCTGATTCATGTTCTTCTGTAGAGTCTGATTCATCATCATTTAAATCAAACTCTATTTTCTTTAGCTCTTCCTTACTTGGTAGGACTTCCTATTTAACAACATCCTTCATTTCTCTAAATACCACATATCATCTATACACTACCTTCTTAGTTTTTGGGTTCCAAAGCTTATAACCTTTGAGACCATATTTATATCCAATAAAGATACATTTTCCAGCCTTCTTATCTAGCTTACTCATGTTTTCCTTTGGAACATGAACATATGCATCACAGCCAAATACTTTGAGATATGTGAGAGAATGTTTCTTACCAATCCATACTTCTTATGGAGTATTTTCATCCAACATTGATGAGGGTGATCTGTTGACCATGTAACATGCAGTACCCACTGCCTCTGCCCAGAATTCTTGCCCTAACCTGACACCACTAAGCATGAACCTTTATTTTTCCATCAACGTCATGTTCATCCTTTCTGCAACTCCATTCTGTGGAGATGTATATGGAGTATTATTTTTCCTTTCTATACTGCACTTCTTATAGAATTCTTCAAATTCATACCCGCATAACTCTCCACCATTATCTGCCCTCGGCACCTTAATTCTTTTCTCTCTTTGATTCTCAATAAGAGCCTTAAAGTCTTTAAACCTGTCAAAGACTTCAGATTTCTTCCTGAGGAAATATATTCAAGTATTCCTCGAGAAGTCATCTATAAATGAGACATAGTACACATATTTTCCCAATGATGGGACTGACACAGGTCCAAAAACATCATTGTGAACTAGCTGTAAAATTATTGTTGTCCTTGTTGCACCAAAGGGGAATCTTACTCGATTATGCTTCCCATATACACAATGTTCACAAAAACCAAAATCCAAAGAGCAGGTAAACATACCTTCAACCATACATTTACCGTGTAGTAGTCGAAGACCCTTCTCTCTGATATACCCCAGTCTTTGATGTTAAAACATAACCTTTTCTCCAGAGACTGTAGGAGTTATTTCTTCTTCAAATACAATATAAGAAACAAGGAACTATTACACCCATCACTAATAGTGCTTCCTTACATCTTATACAGAGTTCCAAACCGAACTCCCTTCAACAACACCATTGCTCCTCGAACCATCTTGCAGGTTTCCTTTTCAAATATTTTTGTATCCATGCATCGTCCATTTTGCTTACAAAAATTAAATTTTTGGCCAATCCTGGGATGTGCAGAACACCAAGTAGTGTTATAATCTTTCCATCTATGAGCCTAAACTTGAATTTTCCTCGACCTAAGATTCTTGTTGTTGAGTCATCACCTAGGAAAACATTACCTCCATCATAGCTTTCATATTCATAGAACCACTTCCTATGGGGATTCATATGAAAGGATGCACCTGAGTCAACCAATCATGCCTCATGATCTAAATGTGTGCTTGAAGAAGCCAAGTACACATCCACTCCTTCTTCCTTGGAGGTCGTTTCTTTTGGAGAAGGAGATTCTTCATATCCCTTCTTTTTCTCAACTGTGGATCTACGCTGCTTCTTGCAGTGCGCTTCTTTTTCACATCTCCAACATACCTTTACAAAATTTCTTGGAGGTTTATATCTACCCTTAGGCTTAGATCTCCCACTTGAGAACTTAGATATATTTCTTTCCTAGAGCGTCCTCTTGCAAATAATTCATATGTGCTCTATCCATCCGTATTATTTCGTCTCATCTCCTCTGACAACAAGGATGAGACCACTTCATCAAAATTCAAGGCAGTTGTATTACTACCTATGGCCACAACCAGACTATCCCACGACTCTAGTTAAAAACACAGTAAACTAATACACTTATCTTCATCTGAAATTTTAATCTCAATAGATACTAACTAACTTACCATAGTATTGAAGGCATTCAAATTCTCTACCACCGAGTCTCCATATCTCATCCTTAGGTTATACAGCTTCTTTCTTAGGAATAGTTTATTTACTAGGGACTTAGACTGATACAACTTGCCCAACTTATACCAAAAATCCTTGGTTGTAGCTTCCTCTAACACATTCAATAATATTGAATCTGAGAGACACAGTCAGATTGTGCTCTTCGCCTTTCAATCCAACTTTTTCCAGTCATCTGTTGAAGTTCTTATAGGTGCAGTACTTGGATCTACCATGATCCACTGATCTTTGTCCACCAACATATCTTCCATATTGAGCTTCCACGGCTCAAAACTTTGCCCATTAAACTTCTCGATCTCCATTTTTGAATTGTTCGCCATTTATTTTCACCTAAAAAATCAATACCACAAATCTCTCATTGTAACAAGGCTTATCACAGTCCTGAGCCAAACCCTTGACCACAAAGGCATCCCCCTGAAGCCAACAAAGCTTTGATACTAAATGTAGATTTTAACCATGTACAATGTTTACTGCAAACAAATTTTCAGTAAAAGAACGGAAAAGATACAATGGAAAATACAAACATTACATAGACATTTTTCCCCTAGAAACCCAAACCGGGAAAACCAACATATTTTATATTCATTCATAGTGATACATTGTTTACAATAAAATATACATATAGGAGCCAGTGGCATCCAAAACCCTAACACAATGACCCGGATTAGTCAACAATCATAATTCCTTAACTAGAAATAGAAAACCATCGGCAAAAACCATGTGTCGAAAAACCGCTCAACAATGGACACGAAAATCGAGGAAACACGAAAAACGAGGCAAAAGTGCGACATGTACCCAACACAAAGATAACCAAATACCAAGCAGAAAGTCTAAGCCAGAAACTGAAATACAAGTTGCAGCTGCATCTCCTCTCCTAACTTGCGCACAACTGGTCTTATGCAATTGTGAGTGAGTAAGTCACAAATGAGCTCTAACACCCTCTATTTATACTACTCCATCTTAGTTGTATGGGTTGACTTCTCTTCCTGGGAACTAATAATTCAATATTAAATATTCCATTAAGACAACTAGTCTTCTAGAGTTATTATCCAAATCTTTAGGGTTTCTCTTGCTTCCCAAAATATTCTAGTCTTGTCAAAGGTTACAAGTGGAGGTTAATACCTCCCTCAGCTACCATAATATCAACAGATATTGAGTATCTTCAAATCAAATATTCGTTAAAGTGGATTACTAAATACAAAGTTTTATTTTTGTCTTCAATGTTATCATTGTTTATAAGTTTCCATCCATGACTATTATGTAGGAGCATCAACAAATTACTATTTGTGTATATTCATAATTCATTATCAATACAAAGAATGAAAGAATTTCATAATGTAGATCAATGCAGTAATGAATCAATGAATTACTAACCAGCATAGATCCATCTCAACTCTATCTCTGACAAGCACCGAAAGGGATCAAATCCATGTAGGGGAAAACCTTCCCCAATTTTCGTTTCTTAAAAAAAATTTGCACCTTCATAAATTTGATCTCTCTTAGCGCTTTGATAGAGCTAGAGTTAAGATGAATCTATGCTAGAGTTAGTTTTGGTTATTTCCACTAGTGGGTTGGATATGGATAATTGAGAGCGATGTTGGGAGGAGGGGTGGGAGGAGTTGCAAGGCCATATGAGCTTCCACCTTCACATGGTTGCCCTGAATAGAGTAAATTATTCTTGAAATAAAGAGAAATTCAAGTATGTATTTTGGAAAGTTCTATTTTAAATATTATTGAAAGAATGTTAAATATATTTTAATAGATGGTGTGTCAGTTAGTTGCTTATACATTTCTATGTCTTTTGCAGTGATTACATTTGGTTGTTGTAAGAGTGTTGTCTAGCATATGTGTTGTTGCATAGAAGGCGTACACCTCATTTAGTAAATATTGAAATATATTTGTTGACTTTTAAATTGTTTATAATTTTTTCCTTCTCGTTGTCACATCTCAAGTTTTTTTTGGTTTGTGATGCATCAATTTTACTCTGTATTTTTATTGACAGTGTCACCCTTATCACTACAACTCTTTGATTGTGAACATTGCATTGTCATTCAAGGTGTGCTGACAAACACTTCCAACATACACACAGCCACACACCCACACCATATAAACATATATTACCATTTATATGAAAAAGAACCTATTAAGTGCCCTGCAATGCTTTAGTAAAGTTATTATCTTTATCTTAATATAGTATATAAATATAATGACACATTTCATTTGTAAAAAATTGAATATAACTAGCATTTAGTATGCATATCTAATATGTTTTTACTATACCCCTCCATTTTATAATTATGGATTATTTGAAATTTAATATTGCACTTTTGTATTAAGCAAACTTATTACACGAAAGACAATTTGCCAATGGTATTCATAAGCACTATAGTCTTCCACCCCTCATTCTCCATGAGGGCGTCTACTATAGATAGAAATAAATTGCCTTTTAATGATGTTGCTTAGCTTTTCTAACTAGTTATTTTTTTATTGGTTCATCTTAAAACATGAATAAATTTGTATTCCTTGAATAATTTTATCGCTTTATTACATCATAGAAAATTGATTTATGATTCCAAAATGGCTATTCAATGTCTCTTTTTTAAATATGGATTATAAATTTCATATTATCATCATTATTTTTTTCCTCGTGTAGATGTCTTGATGTCTTGTTTTATCTAGAATAATTGCCTCACACATTTTGACTTGTAGTTGTTTTTAACACCATTACCCAAGTGATATCTAGTGATATCTTCTTTATACTCTTAATATTTCCGTTATTGAATTAGCTTTTGAGGAACCATCAAACTTAAAGTGAACCCATCCCTTATCAGCGATGTCCATACTTGTTTTATAATTGTTAATTTATATTTTATCTAGTGTTTATTTTTTTTAAACTAACGAATGATATCTTATTTAAATATCCTACTATTTATATTATAGAAATATTTAATTTTAGTTTAGATATAATTTAATAAAGATTATTCCCTTCAAAATTGGTGATCTTGTCTTTTTATAAAAATTAAATACTATAACTTGGATAGGGTAACTTGTAGATAGATATCACATTTTTTTTTATGGATATTAAACTTCGTAATATCATATTTTTTAAGGATATTAAATTTCTGAATGTAGGGTGTATGGTTTGTATGTCAATTTAAAAAATAAACGAAATAAAACTAATGAGTTGAGCATGCGAAAAGAAAGGAAGGTTTAGGGTAACGAATACGGCGTTTGCACATAGAAGAAATAGAATACTCTACATAAGGAAGACACATTCTTGTGCATGTAGAGGTTAAAGACTAAAGGTCAAGTATAAGAAGTTGATGAGGTGTTGAAGCAGAAGTAATTTCTATCCAAGAAACATTGTGGATGATGTTATAATCAAATGTTTAAGGTTATTGGAAGCCCAATCGATGAGAGAAAATGGATCATATTTTTTTAATAATCTTTGTGGTCGATCAACAAATTTCCCACAAACATCCCATGAATGAGTCAGAGAGCCAAAGGGCATCGATGATGTATCACATATATAAGTAGGATGTCGATGGGATTTTTATTTAACAACTATATAGAATGTTAATAAAGTATATACGAAATCATTGATGGCCATGCAAAAATTTCCATGTGGTGATTTCATCTCCTTGTAAGGGCATTGGTACACTGGTATACAATCAACACCTTTGGTACAAGTGTCAAAGAACAAACATTTGAATATAATTACTTCCAACATTGCTTAAGTGTTAACAACATCAATGCAACATCTAAATTTGTACCCAACCCTAGTAGTGATGTTCTCTCCAAGTCCCTTCAACCATTGTGACTCCTTTATTTGCCATCACCTCTGCTTCAGAGTTGTTTCTCAGTATACATGGTGAAAATGGACCAATGCAAAGTACTTCATGAGGTTTTGGTTCGGCATAGGACTTTAGCCAATGCCGATGAGGCATTTCCCCCCTTTGTTTTCAAGGCATTGATTATTAAGGATGAGTCCCCGTCATTGTTATGGTTTCCCATGTGATGTTAATGAGCAATGTCAATCCTTGGAAAACAACAAAAACTTCAACATCATTATTCATGTCTTCACCAATTCCCCATGTACATTTGCTATATTTATGTCTTCCATGTAAAAAATGACTCGATGCACTCGCCACGTGGTGTTTAAACCCTAAATTGTTGAAAATTTGATTTTTTTTTATTATGTAAAAAAGTATTGAAATATGACATGGGAAGGCCTAAGACAAATATTATTACAATCTTATGACTTTACACACAAAATAGTGCATACACGTAGACTATAATAATTCACATACAAAATAGTTCATATACATAAACTCTAATACAAACAAATATGATGTGATTAGGTACACAACAACACTTTAACTTGACATGTCAATCCCACATGTAAAAACTCAAAATATATCCCTATATATATTTAATAGTACATAATACTTGACCTCATCAACATACTTGGGTGTGATCAAGAATTGGAATATGCACTTCCAAGTTTCCACGTTAAATTCATATGGTTCATGTCTCAAATGATTACTCTCTCGAGTAAATTGATTATTTCACTAAGTGGTCGTTTGTTACAAACGATACCTCCCTTTCAACTTCAACTAGTAACTAATGTAGGTGTTTGAATTGGATCTTCAAAACAATGAGCAATGGTCCCTATAAGAAATTTAGTTGAATTATTTTCTAGGTGTACCATTAATCTTCTTTGTTGTTGCCAAATTATAGGGGAATTTGAATTTAGTTTGTTTATTTTCTAAATGTACCATCAATCTTCTTCATTGTGGCCAATCTCCATGTGACAAAAATTTGCCACTTGTTCAACTTATCTACAAACTTTCTTATAAACGTGTCTATACAAGGTAACTAGATCATTTTAATAAGCAAGTATATACAAGACAACTTGAACAAATAATAAGAGAATTTAGTAGGTTTATTTTCTAAATGTACCATCAATCTTTTTTATTGTGGCCAATTTCCATGTGGTGACAAAACTTTACCACTTGTTTAACTTGTCTACAAAGTTTCCTATATATGTGTCTATACAAGGTAACTAGATCATTTTAATAAGAAAGTATATACAAGACAACTTGAACATATAGTAAGAGAATTTAGTAGGTTTCTTTTCTAAATGTACCATCAATATTCTTCATTGTGGCCAATTTCTAAGTGATGTCGACACTCTGCCACTTATTTAACTTATCTACAAAAATCACTATATATTTGTCTATACAAGGCTACTTAATTAGTTTGACGAGCAAGTATATACAAAGACAACTTAATCATGTTAACAAGACTCAACATCCATTAACATTTTTGTCAAAGAACTTGATTAAATACATCAATTGACAAAACTCACTTACCTCAATTAACATTATTGTCGATTTAAACTCCCACTTTTTTGGTTGAAAGCATTTTCTCTAATGTAGTCACATTTCTATGAACCTCTACTTTTTTGGTTGAAGGTATTTTCTCTTCCATAGTCATTTTTCTATGAACCTCCACTTTTTTGGTTGAAGGCATTTTCTCTTACTTAGTCGCACTTCTATCTCTTAGTGTTCTTGGCTTCAATTGTCATTGCTTTGCAATACACAATCTCCAAAATTTTAGCTAAGTTGTTCTTAATCAAAATTATTTGGGGTCCACCAACACACTTCAACATGATAATGTCCATTGTTATGTTCTTGGCCTTCAATTGTCATTTATGTGCAACATGAGAAGATTTCAACTCTTTTAATGAGAATTATTAGAGATAAAGCATGCCCATACAATTCAACGTGATCTACTCTCCATCATTAGGTTTATGATGTACTAGTGTATTTAACTCTTTTTAAATCAAAATTATTTGTGATGGAGTCCACCCATAGGCCTTACACGATCGTCTCTCCATCACTAGGTTTATGATGTACTAGTGGATTTTTTTGTGTAATCCAACTCTCTACTTCAAAAACCTACCATTTTACTTCAAGTTACTTTCATTCGCCACTAGATGAAATTTTTACTTCATTCATTTTTAGAACTATCACAAACTCAGGATGATGTGTAATCTACCTTCTTGTAGTAAACTCTCTCCATCTTTCCTGTTAGTTATCCCAAAGGATGGGACACTGGTCCCATTTAGCTAGCTTGGCCAAAGTGTTAATATATCCTCCTATTTCAAAATATGTATCTAGCTACCTCGTCCAATTATCAAATTTGTTGGTGTCAATTTGTTGATGTCAAGATCTCCATTATATGGTGAAATCTGACATTAAGAGTAGAGTGTGAATAATTGGCATCATTTGTTGGATTATGAACCTATGGATCAAGCTGGTGTTATAAACAAGGTTCTATAACACCAAACCATTAGAGGAACCCTCGAGTGTCAATAGAGGTAAAGGAGATTATATTTAAAGTTGTAGAAATCTATTCCAAAATGTCAAAGACACGTATCTAACAGTTTATTATAATGTTTACCATTTCACTGTTTATGATGTATCTAACAGTTTATTATCTTCTTTATCATTCAATTTCACTGTTTATGATGTATCTAACACTTTATTATCTTCTTTATCATTCCATTATATTGTTTACCATTTCACTGTTTATGATGTATCTAATATTTAATAGTTCATTATCTTCTTTATCATTCCAGGCTTTCGACACCAATGTTTTAAGATAAAAAACCAAACGTTTAAGATCCACCCATGGTAGATTGAATTAATAAAGGTCAAGCTTGTAGTACTATGCTCTCTATAGTGGTATCACTCACATCAAGTGATAAGATTTGACAAAAGCATTTATTAAAAACTTAGAAAAATGCAAATAATATTAATAAATATGAGAGGATATACATTTTCAAATATTCCATGCTTAATTGCTAGACTCCTAATGCCAACAATGTTATTACATTCTTCATATTAAGAATGAACTAAAAAGTATTATACAATATAGACATTATCATAAACCAACCATATTAAGAGGTATTATACCATCTAGACATTATCATAAACTAGTCTAGATTCATTTTATCTGGCATCATTTCTAGAGATTGTAAACATTTACTCAATTTTATTTTTTTTAATTTTTATCTTCTTTTCAAAACATAATTAATCCAGAATTGAAAATACATTGAAGATGGTTTTTAATAAATAAATATATGTATGTCACATGTTAACTCCATGTTAAAAAATTAAACAATTACAAATCTATCATAAAAATATATTTAAGATGGTTTTTAATAAATAAATATATGTGTATGTCACATGTCAATTCCAAATTGAACAATTAAACAATTACAAATCTATGTCATATTGAACAACACACCATTAAAATGTTTTAATCATAAAAAAATATTTACTTTCAATATTTTTATATATAAAAAAATTTAAAATATTTTACTTCAAAATATTTTATTTGTGACTTAC
>JZKD02S2204824.1:333639-369440 GCA_000966675.3 Picea glauca | reverse complement strand
GCAATGTTCTTTTCACTTTCTTGCTTTTGAAAAATCGTTCATTTCCACATACTAGTGATTGTCTCTTCCACTTAACGAAAACCTTATCTTAGTGAGGAAGAGTCAATAATGCCAATGGTGACATATGAGGTGAGGAAGAGTCAATAATGCCAATGGTGACATATGAAGTGAGGAAGAGTCAATAATATGTATCCTAGTGAAATGAATGATCATGTTGTAAGTACTATAATTATTAATAATTGGGATTAGTCGTGACAAGAGTACCAATGTACATCTATGGAAAGTTAGCATAAAATGGTTGTAAATAGAGTTAACATTACCATTTAGCATTTCCCCTCTAATTCCACGTCTTTATATTTTTATGAATTAAATATTGAGAGGTTATTAGAGTGATTACCCTTCTATTGGAATCATATGGAATGATCCTCACTTTTTGATTGACAGGGAATTTATTATTTTAAATTTCTTTTGCAAGTAAAATGATTTAATGTCCTTTTATGAAGAGCCAAAGGACTCTTGAAGAGCCATGAAGCCTTCAAATTTGATCCTTGATTATGATGTAGGTGAGCACCTTTGTGAGTAAGAATTTGTGATATGGAAGCGTGATACAGATAAAAACACCACAGATAGAAGCATGAACAGAAAAATGCAAGTTTGACAAGAAAGTGTAGTGTAAATTTATGAACAATGTGACAAGGAGAGTAGCACAAAAAGGGAGTAGTCTAATCATGTAGTAAACTTCCATTTAGCGGTCAAAATCCGACAACATGGGAAGTTAGAGTTCTCATCAATTCAAAATTTGGATTAATGTTTCAAGGATCTGGGTCAATTTAGAATTGAGAAAAACACTTGAGGGAATTGTTCCACCATGTATGGAACTTGGGTCATGGTGGAAATCTATTCATGCCTACAATTTTTACAAGATTCTTGTGAGATTTATGCTCGAAAGAGGGTCCTTTTGCGACAAGATTAGCTTACTCTGCACGTGAATAAAGAATATGTTGTCAACAATATCATGGCAAAGGATGAGTGAGCCAAGCACAAAGATGCAGAGTTGCAGATAAAACACCACCTCAACACCCTCAATTGTGCATGCTATCCCTTGCACCCCATTTACCAAGAATATCAATTGTAGTTAAGGTGTGATGCCCTTGGCAACTTCTCATCATCATTGATGGGCATGGTCAAGAAGCAATGCCTTGAAAACCTCTACAACATTTGGCACAGAGAACACGAGATGCACTAAGTAATAAAGCTTGTGCACCAAGTTCTAGTATTGCATGTGCAACCTTCAATGTTTTGTATGCATGCTTATAACCAAGAATGCCAATTGTTTCCCGAGACCATTATGAAAGGCCAAGAATTTTTGCAATCAAGTCTTGGTGCATCTATATAACTATTTGTATCATACTTCTTCTCTCCTCTCTTAAATCTTTTCTTTCAATAGTTACCTAGCGAATAAGATTCTACCTCACAATTCTCCATGGAAATTTGGCATGCGAGATTTCCCCATCCCTCCTTGTTGGTCATACTAGCATGTACTTTCTTCATTCTAATAATCGATGGAAGAGCTTTAATGTTATATAATTGTCTCAATTGTAAATGTGTATGTAATCAAATAATGTAGCTAAAATTCTACATGTTCATGGTGGTTTTTGTAACTTTGAGCTCTCTCAAGTTTAGAGTTGTCCTTCATGCCAAAACATCTTGGGCTCTTGGTGCAAATCATTGAATACAAAAGCACACAAAAGTTAGGAAAAGTGCACACAGTAACAAAGCATGACAAAAAAGTGTGCATGATGAGGAATGCAACAATGCATTGGAGAATGTCGAAAGACTTAGCAAATGGCAGCATTAAAGCATACATCTTCTTAAAATTACATCAATGGATCTCATACAACAATTTGATATCTGGCTTGGCCACAACCTCCTCCTTCTTCTTCTTATTATTATTATTATCATCATCATCATTATCATTATTAAATAAATTACAATGATTCATTAATGGATAAGGAATTTTAGTCTTGTAATCTAAGATTTTATTCTTAGAAAAGAAAAAAAGAAAAAAATTAACATTTTATTTTTTATTTTTAATATTTATAATTTATATATTACAAATTATGGAATCAAGATGTTTTGGAAATACCAAAGTACGCCCATTACATCACAAACTTTAAATACATATTTTCAATCAATTGAATTGTGGTCTACTGTCAACTCAGATGCTAAATTTGATTCTCCAATAATTCCCCACCAACACATCTCAACATATATTTTCATGACATGTGGTTGTATCTCGTTATAAGTTGTCTCTCTATAATTGGAGCCTTGAGCCTACTAGCTGGCAAGGGACCCTCTCTATAATTTGAGCTTTAAACGTATGGGCAAGGGATTCCTTTCCTTGCGTGTTTGCTTGGGAAGGCATTCTTTACTCCACACACACTTTATGTACAAACTAAAATAATTTAAAAAGAGATCCCACTGCCAAGTTAACTCATTATCTTAGAACATGGCATGTGCAGTGTACCTCATCAAGGATGCAATAAGAAGGATGGTAAAGCTCCAACAACCATAGAGATAACATTTGATGAAGGATATGTTTTTTTATAAAATAAAATATATTTTATTTTTATTGTATTAAATTATTATTTTTATATAATAATATTTATAAGATTGGTCGAAAATGGTATAGAAAATAAAATGTGTCATACATAATTAATAATATAAAAATATGTTATTGTAGCACTCATTATACATGGTTAATAATAACCAATAACAATGAATCCCATTACAGTACTTGTAATAAGGATAATAGCAATAACCATAGTGAGAAAACATTTATATGACTATTTAATAAAATAAAATAGGCTTTATTTTTATTACCTTAAATTATTATGGTTATATAATAATATTTATAGGTTATTTTGGAAAAGTATAAAACATTAGAATTTTTTCAATGGAAAATTAAATTTTAATATAAAAATATGTGATTGTAATAAGATTGAAAATTCTCCACAAGGTATGGCATTAAAATTGTCCATAATATTAATATTAAAGTAAACGAAAGTGCTATCATATCAATTTATGGATTTGAACTTTAAAGCGAAATGTGATAAGAAATATCTGGTTTGCTATAATGTGATTTCAAGCTATCAAATAGCGGTGCACATCATGTGATATGGATTGGAGGTAAAGGAGATTGTGAAAATTTATTTGTATTTAGATCCTAATCAACCACATATAATACAAAAAAAAATTATAAACAACATTTTCTAAACGTTTTATGTTTTAGTGTTTTTTTGTTGGAATCCGACAAATAAATTTGGACGAAATCGCATTTTCATATTGTTTAAATTGCATTTTTGAATGCATAAATGGATTCAACATGTTGAAAAAACTTTGGGGCACTCAAATTATATAGACTTAGCCACTCAAATATGAAGATTCAACAATTTCTAGCCTGATTTCAGGCAAAATTAAACAAAAAATATCCCAAGAAAAAGACCAAAACATAGAACATTTAAACTACGACTTTATAAACCAAAACATAAAAAGGAGAGGAGAGAGTGCTCGAAGTGCACCTTAATGTTGGTGAAGAGCTACAAAACTAAATGTTAACCCCAAATCCAACACACACACACACACACACAACAAGTGCATCATTTCTTTGAATAAAATTTGTAGGAAAAAACTGTGAAGAGCTCGTTCCTAATATTTAGGATTAGAAAGAACTCAAAGAGGCCAAATGGAACCAATAATTCCTTCTACAACTATTTAATGATATCTTTGAGTGCCTAAAGGAGTAAGACGAAAGAAGTGCACAAGATCAATTTCAAGACTTCAAATCACTAAGAGACCATTAACCTCCAGATAAGATATAGAAACACAATATAATAATGTTAAAAATAAAAACTAACCATTTATAATAATTTAAAAAAAAAAATGAACTATTTAAATGACGTAAAAGGGTCATATTTAAAGAGAAAAGAGAAAAGAGAAGAAAGAAGAAAAAAACCTTTAAATAATTTTTTAACCTTGGGAAACAATAATTTGTTAGAGTGACTTGGGCTAGGCCTAGGATCAAACCAACTGACAACCACTCTAAACCAAGAGTATATCCAACAACATATCAGCCAGATATACCATTAATTTATAACTTCGCAAGAATCGAGACATTCTGAGGAACACCTAAATGGAACTATATTTTAGGGGAATCTACCATTTAACCTTATCACAACATATTAAATTCTCATCAAATATGTAAACCCAAGTAGGGAAAGTGCAAGACCTACAATACTTGGTCAATTTCTATAAAAAAATTACACTTAGAATTTCCACAAAGACAAATTAAAATTACAAGAAATATGTTAAATAAATGCACAATATATTCAAACGAGACTCAAATTTCATATTAAACAAATAATGTTTTTTATTTATTTATCTACGCCTTTGGATATATATATATATATATATATATATATATATACCTATACCAAAGGAGTGGCAAAAAATGATACAAAAGGTGAGATTTTTTTGCTTTGAACACCTCAAACATAGGTGAATTAAACAAATAATGTTTTTTATTTATTTATTGTGCTACGCCTTTGGATATATATATATATATATATATATATATATATATATATATACCAAAAGAGTGGCAAAAAATGATACAAAAGGTGAGATTTTTTTGCTTTGAACACCTCAAACATAGGTGAATTAATGTCAAACTTCAAGCAAGGAATAAAAAATAATACAATACAAGAGACTGCAAATGTGGGGAGTTGGCATGCCCTAAGTGTTAGTTAAATAAATTAATGTCAATGTGGCTAGGACATTGTAGGTAATCTAATACATTATGTAAGTCCTATATTCAATTCTCATAGGACTAGGTGCACTAAGTTTATGCTACTCATTTTACATTGGGTACCATCCTTAGAATGGGGAGGAGTGCTCGAGAGTTTCTTGACGAGTTATTTCCAATGAAAAAAAATGTAGGGAATTAGAAAGGACTTCTATGGTGACCAAATATTTAAAATGTTTTTTTTAGCTCATGGGATATAATAATCAACACTATAAATCAATTTATCAATTAGATCATTCAAAGTCCAAGTTCCTTCTTATGAGCCTAGTTACCTCTACTTTCACCATCAATGTGAACGATACAAATATAAAAATGTATTGTCAAATGAAACATGGATTTGGTTTGGAATTAGGTTGGCAAGCCCATTAGGAATACATTACAAAAGCTCTAGATGGTTGTGATTTAAACTAGGATTGATATCATGCTAAAGTGTTTCTCTATGAGACGTTGGACAAGCTTGAGGGATAGAGACTCTTGGTCTTGTAGTTGACATATTAATGTGGGTAAATTGCCAAGAAAGCATACTATAGAAAGGTCCTTTACAAGATCAAACTTATCCCTTTAAGTGATCTCAAGAACTCAATGATAGTGGTGTAACATTAACTCTAGCTTAGAGGATGAGGATGCATAAAATCAACTAAATATGAATGATATAATACTCACCTAATTCCTTCCCATCATCTTGTCAACCCACCCAAAATATATGGTAGAAGAAAAGGGAATCCAAAACTTTCAACAATATCCCAAAGTGAATGACAAACCTCACTAATAATTAGTTCATAACCAAGGCCCAACGTTACAACCTTACATAATGTAAGAATACCAACAATCAACCTACATGACAGGAGACCAAGCCAACAAGAAAAACATGATGATAAGGAGAAGAAACCACATGATAGGGAGAATATTAAAGGAGAATAGCAAGGAAAAGGAGAACAAGTTGATGAAATCTTCATGTATCTCAATAATAAAAATAGAAATAGGAAAATAAAAATAAAGACCCAAAAACTAGAGCAACAAACTCAAGAGATCTAGAAAGAATAAAAACAAAGAGGAATTACTCTTGAGTTATAAATGATTACTTTTAACTATCTCATGATACAATGAAAGTAAGCTAGGTGAGCAATCATTTCTACAAAATTTTCTTGGGGCTAAAGGATCATGTAAATGCAATCATAGCATCAAAAATCTCTACAGGATCTATTTTTGGAAAACAAAGGTTGAGAAATACTTACACCTAGTGTGATAGATGGGAAAAGGTAAAAAAAGGATTAAAATAGTGTGATAATGAGAAAAGGTTAAAAGGATAGGATTTCTAAATGAAAATGGGTAAAAAATGGTGTAGATTAAATTTTAGTTTTGAAAAATATTAGGGTGTCAGTGTTCATGACAACCAAAGGTCATAATATGCCTACACATAACACGATGCACCAAACATACACAAGGAAAAGGAGGTGACTTAACACCAAAACCAAGAGAAATAAATCACATGGATGGGATTCGTGCATTGAAAAATTTGAAGGGTTCCATTTTTTCTATAAAATAGAGGCTAATAGTTGCTTACATGAAAAATGGTGCACTAGGTTTGCCAAGGTAAAAGGTGATGACTATAAGTTATGTGAGTAACTTTTTTGGAATCAGCGGGCTATAATGCGCTTAAGGAATTGTTGGTTTGAGGTTGGGCGGGAAACACAGATTTGAATGGAGCCAAACCAGTGGAACTGATTCTTCGGTACTATGTTTGATGATGGCATGAGTTGTTGAATGTCCTTAATTGGTTTTAGTAGGTTCTCTTATGGCGGTTTTGTTTAGAACCCTTTCCCACTTTCTCTCTATTTTATTTGGAGCCATATGACCTCGACCATCCTTTAGGTTTACTCGGATGTGACTACTTCACTTTCATCTTAAGCGGGGTTATTATTTCATTAATTTATGTTGTTTTGGCTTTATGATTTTAGTACTAGAGCCCACTTTTGCACCTAACTTCTACCACTTTCTATACTTGGAAACCGGTTCGACCATCTATCTTCTTAGTGGAGTCTAGGTGTCATTTTAACCGACGATGGCACATCTTTCACCACTTGAAAAGAGTTTCAGTGCACTTATGGGCTCTTCTAACGAGGAATATTGGCAGTAGGAAGGTCCTAACACCACTGAGCTATGAAAAGAAAGAGTTATCGTTGCACCTTCGCCACCTCGTCTCAGTGTTACTTCTTCTACTGCTCCAGTTTGCTTATCCCGTGACTCTCGGATTTTACCTGGAAATCCTTATCCTATTTATAATGCTCCAAGTTTTTATGTGGAACCTGCTACCTTTGATGGTATTGGTTTTACTCCAAAGAGAGGCGAGAGCCCATCGAGATCTTAGCGTAAGGTCCGTATACAATCTTCTCCTTCTGGCTTTAAGAGAAAACTATGGAAGGCCAATAAAGCTGCAAAGAATTTAATTCTGGGTTCAGATGTCGGCTTAGAAGAAACTTGTCGGATGTCACTTTGCGGTTTAGTTGGTCGAGTATCTTATCATTACCTGGCACAGGAACCTCTTCTGGATTGGATGGAGAAATACTAGGCTCCTACTTTAGGTTATTCATCGGAGGTCTTGTATCTTGCGAAGGGTTGGCTGGGGTTCATTTTCCGAACTCCTGAGGACACTACCCTTTTATTGGCTTCCTGTTGGGTTTTTGGTGGTAGTAGCCTAATGCTTAGGAGGTGGTGGGTTGCTTTTGATCCAGCCTTCGATTATTTCCCACAGAGGAATCTTTGGGTACTCTTTCCTAGTTTACCTATCTACCTGTGGAATGAAGGCACCCTCAAAGCTATTGGTGACTCTTTAGGTACATTCATTACAATAGACCACCAGTCTTTAAGGGCTCCGGTAAGGAAGGTTGGTAAAATATTGGTGGAGATTGACATACATGGCGGTTTACCTGAGGTCCTTGAGGTTCAGTGACATGGGCATAGGTTACTTCAGAGACTATACTATATGGGAATTCCCTTCCATTGCAGTCTATGTCGCTGCATGGGACACCTACGTTGGGACTGTAAAGGGCCGATGGTTGCAGAGGATGCAGATGATTTACAAAATGTTTGGAACGTGTCAGACTACTCTCCTGCTATGGAAATTTTCATCTCTAAAAGTTTGCATTTTTTTCCCAAGATGGCCAGCCAGCTTGAGTAATTGGACACTCTTATAGGTAAGCTTAAAACTCTCTATCCCACCCTTTATGATTCTTTAACTTCTTGGGAGCGAGAGGCCTTGGATACTTCGGGCTGGCTTAAACAAACTACTTCTAGGGATCCTTTACCTAGTGAGGCTGCTAAGTCATTTTCAGCTTTGGAGGCTAATAAGTGTGCTCGTAAAGAGTCAAACGTCTCGACACAGTCAAGGACTTCCTTTACTGCTACTTCCTCTCTAGACTTGCCTTTTACCCATCTCCCAAATTATGTTCCTCATCTAGTTTATTCTCCTAATTGTTTAGAACATAGCTAGGTGAATGTAGCCTCCTCCTCGCCTTTATCCCGGTTGGATGTGACTGTTGTGATTCCTGGTTGTAGGGAACCTGAGGAAAATGATTCCTCTCTTTTTGTTGTATTTGATTCACTTCTACCTTTTATTCGTGATCATAAGTCAACTGTTCCTTTACCAGTCTATTTGGGTAAATATGTCTATGATGATACAATTGGAGGGGGGAAGACCAGTACTTCTGGTACTCGAGTGGAAGGGACAGGGAAGGATTTTGCATGGTCTAGAGGTTTGGGCATAAAAAATTCTCTTATCAAGACTCGTAGCTCTTAGAAAAAACTGGCAGGTGTGACCAATCAAACCTGTGATACTGATCCTTTTGCCACTGATTGTGGGGCACTTAGAGCAATGAATGCCCTAGCAAGGAAAAAGTAATGATCCTTCTTTCTTTGAATATCAGAATGGTAGGGGGCACCCTTAAAGACACCTCTTTTCGTCGTCTTTTGGATCGAGTCCATCTAGAGATTATTGTTTTACAGGAGACTTTAGTTCATGAACAAAAAGCTAGGGAATTTATGAACACTTTCTGTCCTTCTTGGGTTTCATGTGCTGTTAATTCTCTTGGTACCTCTGGTGGTTTATTAGTCACTTGGGATCCTATTATTTTTTATTTGAATCCACATCTCACCTGCGGTGGTATTCTGTTGACAGGTAACGTAATTGCTAGCCAGAAGCAACTTTCACTATTTAATGTATATGGACCGTGCTTGGATAAGCGAGCCTTTTGGGATTTAGTGGTTGATAGTGGTCTACTATCTCTTGATAATTTGATCCTAGCGGGAGATCTTAATATTACTCTTTCGTCAGATGAGGTTTGGGGAGGATCTAATTCTCCCGGTTCTTTGGTCGATTATTAGAAAGTTCTGTTGCAGTAAAAAACTTTAGTGGATTTATGACCAAACAAGGTGGTTCCAACCTGGCGCAATGGAGGTCTTGGGGTACATGTTATTTCTAAGAGATTGGACATATGCTTAATCTATGAAGGTTTATTATCCTCGTGTGGCCATTATCGCTCCTGGGTGGAGTATCCCTTCATTTTTTTATCATGCCCCAGTAATTTTACAGCAGGAAATTTCTCCGAAGTATAAAGTGTATCCCTTTAAACTTAATCCCCTTTGGTTGATCGATGAGGATTACAAATATCTTGTTCATCAGGTTTGGAAGGATCCCAAATTCACTTCAGAATTGGGCATCCTACGTAGACTTGTTTGGAAGCTTAAAGAGCTGAAAAGATAGACTAAATTGTGGGTGAAGCAGAGAGACGGGATCATACAACAATGCATGGAATTTTTAGAACCAAAGATAAGGGACACCTTTATGAGTTTTGTGGATGACTATTCACAATCGAATAAAGAACTTCTTCTTGGAAATTTAGAGTTGTAAATGAACAAGCTACTTCGAGATAATGAAGAAAAATGGTGCCAACGCAGTAGAGTGATTTGGGTTAAAAGTAGTGATCGAAATACAAAATTTTGTCACCACTTTGCTAACCACAGACGCATTCACAAGCATATCTGGGAGATAGTTGATGATACTGGACAAGGGCACATGGGACAAACTACAATTAAAAATGAGGCTATTCACTACTTCAAAAATTTCTACAAAGCCCGCTCTTCTACTTATACTAATGAACAGGTTCAAGTAACTAGTCTTTTCTCCATGATGGTAAATGATGATGAGACAAGTTCTCTTTATGAACCAGTCACCTTACAAGAAATCAAAGATGTTTTAACACTCTTCAAAAAAGACAAAAGTCCAGGCCCCGATGGTTGGACGGTGGAATTTTTCACTTATTTTTTTTATTTGGTTGGCGAGGACCTCGTACAAATGATTCAGAAGTCTAGGCAGAGGGGGTTTATAACATGAATCTTAAACTCTACCTTCCTAGCCTTAATTCCAAAATAAAATAAGCCTACAAATTTCAGGGACTTTAGGCCTATTTCCTTATGCAATCTATGCTATAAATTGATATCCAAAATCATTGCCAATCAAATCAAGCCTATCCTGTCTAAAACTCTCTCAGAAGAACAATTAGGCTTTTTGAAAGGAAGGCGGATTCAGGACACTATTGGTACAACTCACGAGTGCCTACATAGTATAACAAAAAAGAAAACAAAATCTCTGATTCTCAAGCTGGATTTGCACAAAGCTTATGACTGTATAGATTGGGATCTTCTTAGGATGATTTTAATTCAAGTGGGTTTTGGCACCCAAATGACAAAGTGGATTATGAGTTGCATTATTTCTCCTACTTATGTTGTTTTAATTAATGGAGAAATCACAGATTTCTTCTTAAGCAGATGCAGTTTGCGTTAGGGTTGCCCTCTATCTCCGTTATTATTCATCTTGGTTATGGAAGGACTTAGTCTTTTATTAAAACAGAGCAAAGAGGAAGACAATATTTCTGGTACTAAATTCTCTAGAATGATTAACATACTTCATTTATTCTTCGTGGATGATGTATTAATCATGACAAAGGAAAATATACAAGAGTGGTTGGAAATTGATAAACTCATAGTTTTATTCTGTAAAGCCTTGGGTCTTCAAGTAAATGTTTCAAAAACATCAATGTTTTTTGAAGGATTATCCGATTCGGACCTTACCCCTTATTGGTCCTTTCTACCTTACATGTTTTCATCCCTTGACATAGGTTTCAAGTATTTGGGATATCATCTAAAGACTAGAGCACATCGGGCTATTGATTGGAACTGGTTATTGACAAAAATGGAGAAAAATATTGGCCTCTGTTGCAATAAGTGGTTATCTTTGGGAGGCCACTATATTCTAATTAAGTCTTTCCTGGAGAGTCAACCTATTTACTGGATGTCTCTAGAGCTTATCCTGCACTCAATTCTTAAACAGGTCCGCAAATTAATGTTCAACTTCCTGTGGAATGGAAACAGTGAGTCCAATCATTACCACATTTGCATATGGGATGTGTTATCTATGCCTAAATCCTGTGGTGGTTGGGGCTTTCGAAACTTATTTATTTTCAATACAACACTGAACGCCAACACTCTCTGGCGAGTTCTCAATCGGGAAGGCATTTGGAATAATATTATTAAAGATAAATATCTAAAAAACACAACCATAATCAATTGGTTCAAATCAATCTCCTTCAAATAGAATTCAGCTTCTAGGATTTGGAACAGTCTTTTAAAGTCAGTCCATCTCATTACTCACTGGCTTAGCTGGGTACCGAGCTCTGGTCACCTAATCTCTATAGGTAGAGATCATATCTTGGGAATGGGAGATAGATCCCTTCTATCTCCTGATATTCTTGAACATCTAAAGAGAAAAAAAATATTGGTACTAGCACAAGCAAAGAAACATACCATTCCTCACGACCTTATTGGAAACTGGATCGGGAGTGCAAACCTGGAATTAAATGGAATGTTGGCAGCTGGATGGGACCTTTTTCAAAGATCACTTATAAGAGTTGGAGCTTCTATCAGGGACACTGCAGATCAACTAATGTGAACAGGAGGTAACTCATTTGGAATTCTTTCTGTAAAAAATTCTTATTTGGCTCTTATTTCCACATACAATTTTCTGATTCTAGATGGTTGGAGGTATAAAATTTGGAAATGGGATCTTCATCTTAAGATCAAACTTTTCATCTGGTTGACGACGGATCAAATTTTTTTAACATGGACATATTATAGAAAAAAAAGTTGGGAAGGTCCAAGTCTGTGTATCTTGTGTAAAAACAGTATAGAGGATATCAATCATTTATTTCTTGATTGTATGTTTACAAAGAAGGTCTGGGAAAGAGTCAAAATTACACAAAAGATTAAAAGAAAGTGGGAAGGTAAGAAAATTTCTGATTGTTTTAATATATGGATTAAAGATAAAACTGTCTCTCCAACTCTTGCAACTATAATATGTTGGTTTATTTGGATCAAAAGGAACAAAGATATTTTCAAGAATGTTGTACCATCATCTCACTCTGTGGTTATCAAGATCTTGGGACTCTACAAGCATCAACCATCGACACAAAAGTTTGCCCCTATAAGAGATTGTCTGGTCACCCAATCAGATGGATTTTCTATTTCTTTTTTTGATGGGGCAGCGCAGAGTGATAAGAAATTTTGTGGAGAAGGGGGGGTTATTAAAACTTCTGACTCTTTAGTATATATATGGCATCTAAACAATGGTGAAGGCATAAATACAAAGACAGAGCTCTTGGGAATATGGGCCACTCTCACTCTAGCTATTCATCTAGCCCTCCCAAAACTCCAAGCTTTGGGTGATTCCAGGGTAATTATAGATTGGCTCAACAATGGAGCAAAGCTTCATGCATGCACTATCGAAGGATGGAAGCTTAGAACTAAATAACTTATAAAAAAAAATCAGGTTGTTAGCTACCACCACATCTTTAGAGACTTCAACAAGGAGGCAGGCCGGTTTTCTAAACAAGCTCTTCATGAGCCCGAGGGCAGAATTTCATACTATTTATGGGAACCTGGAGGCGCAAGCCCCATGAATTACCTGGCTATGTTATGATATATCTCCTTTCAGTTTTTAAGTCAGTTTAGTCCAGTTACATTAGTTTGGTTATAGTCATGATGATCATGAGTATGTGCATCTCTTGTGATTTTCTTTTTTGAATGATGTATCTCCTTGAGCGATTGTATGATCTTATAAGGCTGATTTGTCCTTTTTGCCTAAGCTTATTATCAGTCATGTTTGGACTAGGATTTTGCTATGGAAGAAATCATGTAAAAAAAATTACATCTTAATATAATTTTGAGCTAATTTTCTATTGGAAAAAAGGTAAAAGGTGATTTACATAAGGTTAAAAATTAGGGTTTTATGGAAAATCACAATGAAAGGATTGGATCGACATGATTAAGATGTTAAAATATGTCGAGGGATATGTTTTCATGGTAAATAGTGCTTCACAAAAAAATAAAAAATTAAGGCATGTTCGTTCATCCAAAAGGCACCCTACAACATGGTTCTAGTACATTGTCACGTGACTTGGTGGAAAACTAAGTTTAGATATATCCATTTGAGTTAACCATGTTTGATTTGCACCACACCCTAAAAAACTGAGCTATGTTGGTTGAACCCCTTGGTGATCATGAATATGGTTTAGTGTATGAAGTATATGGTAGATAACTTGATGAAAAGTCGATATAATTAGATGATTTTTTTTCTATATAAAATGTTATTTGACTATTAATTTAAACAATGATGCATAGTATTGATATTTTTTCAAAAACAATGTGTTACATGGCAACCACCATAAGCTAAATCAAAATTAGTTACACCTTGTTATAGCTCATATTGTATGAGGTTTGACCTTGTGATTTTCGCTACATTGATGGATATTTCCTTCTTGTTCCTTGGAGTTATTGGACCTAGTTGGGGGATTCACCTTTATGGAGCCCCCTCTCTTTATGGAATCATATCATTTAATGAATATATATGGTTGCGGGAGCCTCACTTCTCCTTGGTTTGATGGTAATTATGCTTGCTACTTGGTGGTCTTCTCACATGTGTTGGCCTTGTTGATCAACACTTGATTGCATAGTCAATGGTTGTGGAACATGTTATCTCATTATGGTATGTTGATATGCGTATCTTGGATATGTATGATGGTTTTATCCTCCCAAGGGTTTAGATGAAGATGGTGTTAGAAGATATATGTTTCATGATTATTGGGGTTTTCTAGTGACTTTTGCATGGTGATGTGATATGATGTTAGTGTCACTAGGAGGGGGTGTTCTACATGGTCCTCATGTGTTAGATGTGTGATGGGGAACATACTTGATGATTGGATGGGTTAGAACTTTGTTATGTCTTGATCTATAATTATGATGTTTCCTTTGTGGGATTTTCCTAAGTGATATAACTTAATGATGTAGCATTTACTAGACATCACCTAGGGTGGAATGTGTTTCATGATGTTTTTTTTTAAAGTAAGAGTTCTATATATTACCTTTCATGGAGAAAAATTATAGTATCATCTGTGATATTAGGGATTTGCTTGTGCTAAATTTCCCCAAGGGGAAACCAATTCAGTGAAGCTCTTGTCTCTGTAAGCAGATTTAAAATTTAAACAATATTTTCTCAATCGCACCGTGGGGAAACCGATTCGACCAGATCCTTCATAAAAACTATAAGGCAAAAAGAATTCCTACTGACATACAAAAAAATGATTATGCTAAACTTTGATGGGATAAGAGGAATCTTCCAAAAAACTTTCACAATTGACAGAGTGAGACATGCATGATGTCACATGTTTTCTTGTTGCATCTCAAGTTCTGTGAAGTTCATGCTTGTCCATTTCTTTCATGGCAGTCATTTGGATAGCTGGAGAAAGAATCGCTTCTGAAGTACTTGGGGCATCAGTCACCAGTCCTGGAGCATGCAGTGAAAAAAGAAGGGTTGCAAGCATATATTCAATTATCTTTGCGTGTTGGTCCAAGTTCTCTAGCTAAAAGCGGAGGTCATCCACGTCCTTTCTAACCGCGAAGACCAGATCCTGTAGTATCAACACTGAGTCTCTAAATCTTGTACAAGAAGCATAATCCAAGAAAGGGATGGTCTGGCTTGGAGGCTATTCCAATTGAGCAGGGAGCTCATCCAACTGAGCAGGGAACTCTTTCTGAGATGGAAAACGGTTCGAGAGTGGTAAGGGAATAGAGGGTGGTGACGAGGGGAAGGAGGAAGGTGGCAAGGGGGAAAATGGTGGTGGGCGTGTCGGGTGGACCAAGGCCGATTATGAAGACGAGGCCATATCCTGGATTGGGCCAGGAGAATAGCCAAGAGAATTTTCACGGAGTTCGAACCACTCCACACGACATGCCCATGTCGAGGACATAGGCAGGAGTCCACTCTAACCTGGGGAGTATTGGGTGGAGGAAGGGGGCGAGGAGCTGGGAGACAGAGCGAGTATAGGAGGATGCCTGCTGGAAATGTCCACTTTTTTTGGAACTAGAGAGGTCCTCTCTTTTGCTTCCTGTAGATCCGAGGCATGGCCAACTATAAGTGAAGGTGAGGCGAAGATGAGAGTAGACAAAAGAAAGTGAACAATAGGTAGACTGACAGAGAAAATTTACAGTGGATAGGAAAGAAGGAATGGTGTGAGGGTTGTCGAGGGTCGTTGCCATAAAAATAAAGCTGGAGGAGAAGATCCCATGTGCGCAGAGGTGATGACCTGCATCCTTCCTCCATCGCCAGGATGGAAAAAACAAAGGAGGCATGTTGGGGCAGTTAGTGAGGAGCTCGCAACAGTGAATGCAAACAACTCACATCAGGGGGTGATAAATGAAGGGGAGGGGTTGCATGTGTTGGTCACGTGGTCTATGGAGAGGTGACAGGCGTCGTCTTCTCCCATCGACGCGTGGACCCTGCTGGCACCCATCTGGGGGGATATCAGTGCTGAGAGCCCGAGAAAAAAAATCATAAAGGATAGGATGATCATTGTGGGTGGGGGATGAGTAGATAATATACAGTTCATCTAGAGCTACCCCAATATTGGCTAACTTGTTGGCTATTTGATTATTTCTCCATTGGACATGCAAAGGAATGAGGGATAAGTGAGGCCTAATGAGATCTGCAATGGCACTAATTCTTGTGATAAGTCACCAATAGGGGTATATTTTGTCTGGGTCAGCCCCTTAATAATTTTGGCAAAAAAGGCTGAGAATTATTTGAGAGTCCCCCTCGATGATCAACTTATGGTGATCATGTTCCTGAGCAATCTGTAGTCCTTTCATGAGTCCCCAGATCTTAGCTACATTGTTTTTGTTGTGTCTTATGCTGTCAGCAACAATAATCATGATGGTTCCTTGGCAGTTGCGGAGAACCACTCCGAAGCTAGTAGGGCTTGGATTACCTTTGGAGGCCCCATCAAAATTTAATGTGACGAAACCTGGAGGAGGGGACCAGTGTGTAGGGTTGCCTATAGTCTGAAATATTTGAAGTTTCCTTGGAGTATGATGGTTGAAGTTGGTGTTCCAATAGTCCAGGATGTGCTTTTCTTGGGGAGAACAAGACAATTCCTCATCCTTCCAAGGCTGCAGGTGGATGGTTTATCTGATGTTGTCATGTATGTGTTTCCAAACTGTATGCCAAGCAAGATGAGATGAGTGGAAGATCCTCCTATTACGTTCTTTTCATATCTGCCAGAGGATGAAACCCAAAAGTAACTGCCAGATGCAGTTGAGGATGGGAGAGTGAAAAGTTGAGTCTCTCCATCCTTCTAAGGTTCCCCTAAGGCATTCTTGATTGTGGTCCATTATGCGCAAGATTATGGTGCATTGGTCCCAAATTTGCGACCTATAGGAGAAGAGATTAAGCAGGTGGTTTTGGGATTCTGAGTCTTCCATACATAGAGGGAAGACGGAGGGCCCGACAAAACCTATTTTAGTGAGATTGTCCCAGGTGAGGATACCTTTATGTGCAACAAGCCAGAGGAATGTGTTATTTTTTGGCCAGTGCTTGGTCCTCCAGATTTTCTCCCAAAATTGATCTTGGGGAAAGAGGTGGAAGGTTGTCTTGGTGTCATAATATTCTTTAATGGTTAAGGTGCCCCCATCTTAGGATGTCGTCTCCTTGAAGAATTTTCATTTTCCTGGAGATGGTTAGCTCGTGCCAAGGATGAAGATCCACATGCGCTGGTATGTGAATATCTGTACGGGTGGACTTCCAATGATGTCATGTTGCCCCAGGGGGGTCCTCTTGCCAATAGTCCACAACTGGGATTAGACCGACCTATGTGGTAGGGGAAATAATTTTTTCTACCATAGAATCCTGCGCTAGAGAAGGCCATTGGTTCCAAGAGTCATACCAAAAGGAAGTTATTCTTTCATTACACACTTCCCAGAAGTCGTGATCTATAATTAGGGAGTGGCTTTGCTTTGTGAAATTCCATATCAAAGAGCCTGAGGTGTTTTCATTCCAACGGATTAGTTGTTTTTCTGCAATCTTTGGAGCATATTTCTTTCTCCAAAGTCGGGCCTAGAGGTCTTTGGGTCGCTTTAGACACCTCCACCGGATCTTAGCATTGAGAACTTTATTGAGAGTGGTTGGCTCCTGTATTCCAAGACCTCCTTTTAGTTTGGGCCTGCAAATCTTGTCCCAACTGATCAATGTTATTTTCCGGTCATTCTTAGCCCCTTGCCTAAGAAAATTTCTTTGTAAGGTTTTGATGCCGGTTAAAATGCAGTTGGGAGATGCCAATGCTAAGAAGGAATATATGGCCAAGCTTTGAAGGATGAACTTGAGAAGGACAAGATGACTGGGAAGATTGAGTGAGTGAAAAGTCCAGGAGGAGAGTATTTTTCCTAGGGAGGAAAGGAGCCCCTCCCAAGAGATATTCCATAGAGCTTTGTTTATAAGGGGAATGCCAAGGTATTTGGATGGAAGGGAGCTATGTGTTAAGCCCGTGATATTGGTAATATGAAGTTGGACAGGGATTAGGGTGTTAAATAAGAATATCTGGGATTTTTTGTGGTTGATGTCCATTCCTGAGGCTTCACAAAAATTTTAATGAATAAAGAGGATTCTAAGTGCTTCTCGGATAGTTGGGGATCCCAACATTAAGGTGTCATCGACAAACTGGTTGTGGGAGACTAGGGGGTCTATGCAATGTAGGGGGAGTCCCGTCAGGGATCTGTTAGCTATGGATGCTTTAATGTAACGACTTAACCCTTCTGCCATGATGATGAAAAGGAAGGGGGACAAGGGGTCCCCTTTCCGTATTCCGCGAGAAGGTGAGAAGGGGCAGGAAGGAACACCATTTATCAGTATGGAGAAAAAAGAGAAGGAAGTGAGATTTAGAATCTAGTCTATCCAGTCAGGGGTGAAGCCAAAAGCCAACAAAATAGATTTCATGTAAGTCCGAATTAATTTATCAAAGGCTTTAGAGAGATCTAGCTTTAGTAACATACCTGGAGTGCTTGTACTTTGGAGGGAGTGGATGACTTCATGAGAAAGGGTGACGCTATCCAAATTTTTCCCACCTTCAACATATCCTAACTGTTCGGGAGAAATGATGAAGGGAAGGAGGGGCTTGAGGTGTCGGGAAATCACTTTTGTTAACAACTTATAGATTACATTGCAGAGAGCAATTGGTCTAAATTGCTTGGGATGAGTGGCTTGTTCTTCTTTAGGAATGAGGGTGAGGAAAGTGGCATTGAGTGCGGGAAGAACTTGACCAAAGATACAAGATTCCTCAATTATTTCCCAAACTTCCTCCCGTATCATGGGCCATTAGAAGTGAAAAAAGTTCATCGTGAAGCTGTCCGGACCTGGAGCTTTACCTTCAAGAGTGTCTTGCAATTCTAGGTATACTTCTTCAATCGTGATTAGTCTTAATAAGGCTTCATTATGTTCTTGAGTGATGATGTATGGAATGTGGTGAGTGATATTTTCTATTGTATGAGATCTATCACTAGGGGGCTCAGACAACAAGTCTTGGTAGTATGAGACCAGTTCCTACTCGAGATCTTCATGTTTTTGGAGCATTTGACCTTGTTCCATGACCAAGTGAGTTATTCGATTGATGTGCCTCCACTGGATGGTTGCTCGGTGGAAGAAATTGGTGTTTCGTTCCCCCTCTTGAAGCCATTATATTCGAGACTTTTTCCTCCACAAAATTTCCTCTTGAGTCCACCTTTCCTTCAATTATTGCTTGACTAGAGTTTCATGCTCTTTGATTTCGTTTGTGAGACCCTGATTTCGGATTTGGATTTGGAAGAGCTTAATTTAATCATTTAGATTTATTTGGGATTCAAAAATGGTCCCGAAGTTCTATTTGTTCCAAATCTTGATGCGCTGCTTAAATTTTTTTAATCTTTGCTAAAATCGGAACATTTTGGAACCATGTGGGATGGCCACTTCCTTCCACCAAGTTGGGACCAAGGCTTGGAACTTCGAATGAGTGAGCCAAAATTGCTCAAATCTGAACGGCTTGCACCCTGGGGTGTCTGAAATGTCCAGTGAGATCTAGATAAGCCAGTGATCATATCCAGAGGTGTCCAAGATACTGGACTCCAACGAGAGGCCATCCATTAAGAGGGATTCTGATACGAGGAAGCGATCAAGGAAACATGACACATGTTGGGATCTCAAGCATTTGTTCGACCAGGTAAAGAGGCCTTTTTGAGTTTCCAAATATATGACACAGAGCTTGTTAATTAATGATTGAAAGTGCGAACATTCTACCTCAAGTCTACGAATTTCCCTTCTTTTCTCATCTAAGTTGCAGACCATATTGAAGTCACCACCCAATATCCATCTACGATCAGTGGTGAGGGTATCCATCCATTCCGGGTTTTGAATAATGTTTAGCTTATCCCCCTGAGTGGTTGGGCCATATACATTTGTAGGGTAGCCCGACTTATTGGAACTGATAAGCCTGTATTCTATCGATATTTTCAATTTGGTGGTGAAGAAATTATCCAATACCATAGAGCTAGGATTCCATAGAATGGTCAAACCGCCAGTCGCACCTATGGAATCGATGTTCATCGTTTTCCCCTTTTTCCAACATCTGGAGAGGATTTGAGTCAATTCTACTCCTGCACATTTTGTTTCTTGAAGTAAAAGAATGTTTGGTTGTTCTGCTATAATATGATCACGTAGAAGCCTTTGCTTGCTACGACTGTTGATACCCAGTATATTCCAAGATATAAGCTTCATGATGAGGATAGGGAGGGAAGAGGGGGGAAGCTAATAGAGATGAGATGTATCTGACCCGAGTTTACCAATAAATGACCGATTTCCTGTATGATCTTTTGGGTAGATTTCCTTCCTCTTTTATTTTTCTCCTTCTGAGGCTTGCATTGTTCTTTATGCGGGATTCCCTGGATGCCCAAGCCCGATCTAGATCTGGCTACAGAACCTACTGAGGAGTTGAGGAATACCTTATGGACTTTGTGCAGATGATCCAAAGGGATAGTGTACAAATCCTTCTTATG
The DNA here is from genome assembly GCA_000966675.3 of Picea glauca. Taxonomy (NCBI): domain Eukaryota; kingdom Viridiplantae; phylum Streptophyta; class Pinopsida; order Pinales; family Pinaceae; genus Picea; species Picea glauca. Next base: position 349,117 of record JZKD02S2204824.1, on the reverse strand, counting down.
ATAAGCCTGTTCTAAATGCTCCAATTCGATTCCCATGAGATCATGTTCATCTAGGTCCATTTCATAATCGCCTTCTTCAAGGTCATATGCATCTCCATCCTTGGCTTGTGGGGAGGGGGAATAGGGACAAATCTGTTCCAAGATGGGGGTGATCGTTGCTATGCCTTTTGTGTTGTAGTGAGTTGCAGTTTCTTGAGGGGGTATTTGTGGCTCGTCCATATATTTGGGAATTTGTTGAAGGACATCAAAGGATTTGTTGGAGGGTGGTTCCTTGTTAGTAGTTTTCATCATTTTCCTGGCAGTTTGGCATTGCCTTCCAGCCACATGGGCGAATCCATATCTTGATTTATTTTCTTTAGGGTTATCGGCCTTGCCCACAATGTTCAAAAGACAGTCTCTGAACAAATGCCCATGTTCGTGGAATTTTCTACATCGAAAGGGTATGTGCTCATAATCAATAGTTTGAGACCATTCTTCATCATGATATTCAATGGTGATGGAGCCTGGGAGGGGCTTTGAGATATTAAGGTATACACAAATGCGAGCATAATATGTGTACCTTCTCTGCTTGGTGGCTTTAGAGGATTTGACATAAACCCCAATGGTGTTCCCTATACATGCCAGGATCTCTTCTAACCAAAACTCCTGTGTCAAGGAATATAAACGGATCCATACCGGCGCATGTGCAAAGTCTTATTTTTCTAGGCTAAATTTCTCCGTCTAGAATCACAGAAAGAGGCTAACTGAGTTGAAAAAATATGATCCTCCATCGAATATGCGGTTTCTATCTTCTAGGTTGTGGAATATGATGGTGAAGAAGCCCTTTGATCCTAGTTATAGGTCCTAGTGTCCTTTAGGTTTCCACCAGTGGTGTATCCATTTGACGAGCTCGCATTCAGAGGGCTAGAGGTCTAGGAATTTTCTCACCAGCACATAGTCCCTCATGCATTGCTTATGTTCCTCAATTTTGGGTGTGTTGATCACATATTTCCCACGAGTTGTTTTCATTTGAACTGGTCCATTATCAATCTCCATTTATTTTCCCTTTGTTGCACCTTCAAAGAATATTTGCGAGCGTTGGTCCGGTGGTGGTTCAAAGGAGGGTTGGCGGAAGCCCCTGCCTATATGCTCCTGTGAAATTGCTTGACTGTAGGAAGTGCCTCATGACCCTTCTTCATTTGGAATCATGGCTTGCCCCACCAGGGGCGACGAAAGAAAGAAGAGAGTCGAGCAGCTAAAATCCTAAACCCTAGCAGATCTCTGCATCACTTCACCTCTTTTGTAAACTTAATGTGGGGTATCCCCATGTTTCATGATGTTACTACCCTCATTGATATGTTCTTTCCTAAGTTTGAATTAGAAGGGGGGATACTACATATGATTTGATGGTGATCCAACCTTTTCCTAAGGTTGGATGATGATTTTGATGTAATAATCCCATAGTGGTGGTGCACCTTAGTTGGGCCTTATGTTTTGTTGTTATCATTGTGGGGTTTCGCTAGGGAGACCATCTTTCATTTACATGGTACAACGCTTTATTAGAGTGCACCCCTCATAGACACACACGTTCATGGTGATTTAATTAGTTAGTGACTATAGGAGGGGGACTGTGGTTTTATTTCAACATTAACCTTTGTTCACACATGTTGAGTTTGATTTAACTATTCAATTGTTAAAATAATCTAATTTATTCAAATTAAGGTTAACAACTTAGGTTCCCTACTTCATTGAATTCCTTTTCACACTTGAGGGGGTTAGTTGGATTAGGTTGAAGTTTTCTAGTGGTGCGTCCCCCTCTCAAGCACGATTTTAAAGGCATGCATTACTATATTGTTTCTTGGAGAGGTTGTCACACTTCTCTAGGGCACACTCTCTTGGGTTGGTTAGATATCTTTATGACTTAGTTGCAGAGTAATATTTTATTATTTATGTCTAACCACTCTTAGCATATTCTCCTAGGGTGCACTTCATTGGAGAGTATTTTATTATTTGTGGGTGGTTGAGGTAGCTACATGGCACAATTTTATAGGGAACACCTCTCTTAGGTGCTCTCTTATCTTTAGTACATGGATATTTCAGCTACACTTGTCATCATTTAACCTTCATTGGAGAATGACATAACCTCTTTGACTTGGCATATATATTATTATATTAGAGGCAGTTATGGAGGAGTTTTATGGAGGGGCATGTGTCATACTTGGAGGGCCACACTTGTGGATTTTTCATGCATTTGCTTGGTCCTGTTATTGTTTTTGAGCATATCCTTGGAGGGTGCACTTGTGGAGACACTTCTTGTTATTCTTGGAGATATATATTTTATTATTTCATGGAGTTTCGGCATGGTCAAAACCCTAATTTTCCCTTATCTCCTTAGATTTTTCATGTGGAGATGGTACACTTTCTATTTTGGGGTTTTGACTACTTCATTTCTTGTGGAACACTCCATATACTTGGCATATTGCACATTCATCCACAAAGTTGGTTTCCTTAGGATTCACACATGTGGATTGGTTGCATGCATCTTGTGGACTTATTGTTATTTTTAGAAGAGGTTGTTGTGAAGAATTCTCCTAAGAGGATCATTATTGCTTATTTTTAGTGGTATGCCTCCCTCTCATGAGCATTATATTTTTATTTCACCATAAATTTTAGATGGGGTGAGTTGTCCTTGAGAGTTTTTTATCCACATGATGTGACATGCTCTATCATGGATTGAGGAGAGATCTAACTACTCCAATATTTTACTATTTGTTTGACTTTTCATGGAGTTAGTTAGAGGAACAATAATATTTTATTGTATGAGAGAATAGACTTACTCTATAAAGAGGAGCTCTCTTTCTATTGTAATGTTTTTTTTTCCATGAATTAGCAGCTCTAAGGAGGGCTGAAGTGTCACAAAGGTACCCACATGATTTGAACCAATGACCAGATGGGGACTAAACCCCACACTGACCAACTGCCCTACTACCCATGGATTCTCCATTGTAATGGTTGTTGAGAAGTTGGGGATTGAGGAGCTCTCCCCTTGGGATACAATGTACATCATTTTGGAAAACTTAATGGAATATTAGAGGTATTGCATCTATTTTATGTGAGGTTTATTTTTTCAATTCTTTCACATGTTGTTTATTTTTGTAGGAAAACCTTGTAACTAGTCATGAAGGCCTTGTAATGGAGCATCTACCAGTTGGATAATATAATGTGAGGATTAAATCTCCGTGATGTTCATTGTTGTTATATTAAACTTGCATCTAACAAAATAGGTTGTTTCTCGAACCAATGTAACATTACCTTCATGGCTTTGTTTTAGAGTAGCACTACTAGCTCTCTAAGGATAATTTTTTGCATCCATTTTCAGCAAGTTATGGCTGATTTGTGACATGCATAGCATCCCTTATTTTCCTTACACATTCATTCATTAAGCCTCTTACATCCATGTATTTTTTACTTCTTGTTTCCCAATATTTGGTAGGCATTAGTGTTTAGGTTTTCCATGACCTTTTTGTTCTCACGCCACTCATATTTTCACCACTTCTACAACCACATGTTTTGTTAAGGATTTCTCTTCAAGCATCACCTAGAGAGAGACTCCACAACATTAGAAATCCTATATTTAGGGAATCCCCCCTTGAGTTGGAGAAGCGCTAACCAAAATAGTAAAGAAGAGCTATTGAGATGACGATGGGTAGCCTTCCTAAGTTTCTCAAAACTAGCCCCTTGATGCTTGGGACTTTACATCATACGAACGTGCTTGATTTTGTTGTAACACGCCGTACTATAAAAAATTCACAAGATCATTATAACAATAAAAAATCAGACTTTGATATACAATAAATCTAAAAGAAATGCAATTTGCACAAATCCATGAATATAATCAAAGTATAGCCCTAAAATTGATTCAACCAAAACCGTTAATAATAACTCATGCAACCCATCAGATGAGGGATGTTTCTTCATCATAGAGATGAAACTTTTGAAAACATTTCTAAGTTAGAACACAAAATTAGAACAACTCACCTCAAAGAAGAACAAATCCGATGAAAAAATTACACAACTACGAGAACAATTACTAATCATTTTCACACAAAGGTTGTTTCATGTAGAGATGCACAAACTATTTAGATTGAGGTTTGATATCTTATATTCAAGATAGCAATTAATAAATTCTAAAATAGTTAAGAAGAATGCCTAATAAAACATTGCCTTAAATATTTACTTGCACACAAATCTATACCTAAGTAGAACAATTAAAGAAATTCTATTCCATCTTCAAGCAAATGGTTACATTGAAAAATCAAATGAAAAACCACATATTTAACCTTGTAACCTTGTGATTGCATGAAAACACAATAATTGAGTAAAGCATGTGTTTGTTCCTATTGTAATGAATGTATTATATACAATGATTTCTCTCTTCAACAAGTGTTTTGAAAAATTAGGAGGAGTAGGCAAGGGTACGAGGGAGGTTGCAGGTTTAATGGCAGAGTTTTTTGGAGCCCATTCCCCAACTTTGGCAGTTGATCTTTTTTTTTTTTACTGTGGGATCACTTCTTTTAACTTCTAGGTAGGTATGGAAGACTTATAGGAGTTTGATCCCCCTTTCTTGGCGGTCGTACTTTATTGTTTTTCTTTGGGTCACTTCTTTTAACTTCTCGACGGGAAAAATGGCAGAGTTACAGAAGTCCGAACCCCCTTTTTTGGCGCTCATTTATTTATGATTTTCATAGGGCCCATCTATTTTAACTCTATCTGTGAGTGAGTACATTGTGTTGTGAATTAAGTTGACAGAACCTTCTTTATACAACCACAGGTGGAGGTTGCACATTTTATTTGCAAGGGGAGTATCTATGATTGGACATGAGTAATTGATCAACCTCCAAATTGTCCTCTCCTTGATTAATGATATTTAACTCCCCTAACTGCTTACACTGCCATGCCTCAAATTTTGAACTGAGGTGGAAACCTGTCTGGTGCTTGAGGGCGGACTTGGCATGGACTCCGAGGTCATTGCACTCATGGGTGCGGCTGACGAGGAGATGTGGGAGAAGGAAGGACTGTTCTACTCAGTGGACAACATGTGTAAGGTTAATGCAGGTTACAGTAACTTAAATGCCAACTTAAATGATTTCACCTCGGATACGATGACCTCACCTCTAGTCGAAAAATAGTGTATGTTACAGAACCCTCGTTCCGTTCATCCTACATAGAGAACCTCTTCTTTTGTTCTGGGTAGCAAGGAGGGGATTGGTACCATCTAGACAAATGGTGGGATTGGTATCCACCTGGATGTCATGAACATTAATCCCCTTGGTATTTTGAATCCTTCGAACGACCGACCTGTAGTGGCTTCGGGAGGTCGTAGCACATCACAGAGGGGGTCTGTGAAATGCATTGTGAGTGTGTGGAAGTTGAAGAAATCGAAGAGGAGGATGGTGATGGGGGCATATGTGGGCTTAGAGAACTCCTGCAATCTTTCCATTTGCGCATTGGTGGGGAGATACGCCTACCGGCCGCGCTGTAAAAGACTGTTGGTTGCATGGATGGCGAGTACCTGGGAGCCAGTCCTAGGGTATTCTCTAGAGGTGTTGTACTTATTAAGAGGTTGGTTGGGGTTTGTTTTCAAATCTCCCGAGGACACAAAGCTCATACTTGGAAATTTTTGGGATTTTTATGGAAGGAGCTTAGTGCTCAAAAGGTGGCGCATTCACTTTGATCCAAACACTGAGTATTTAAGTTTTCACCATCTTTGGGTGCTTCTCCCAGGGCTTCTGCTATAGCTGTGGAAATCCAGGGTGCTTGAGAAGATAGGTAATGTGGTGGGTCATTTCATAAGAGTAGATGAATATTCCCTTCGATCTACAGATAAATGTATGGCCAGAGTTTTAGTTGAGCTGGACATACATGAAAGGTTGCTTGAATATTTGGAAATTGACTGGCGAGGACATAATTTTTTTCAACGTCTGGATTAGCTAGGGGTACCTTTTCAGTGCTCCCTTTGTAGACACACTAACCATTTACGTAAAGACTGTCTTTCAACACAGTGGCCACCAGACCCTAAGGAGACTTGGGAGGAATAGTGAAAGGACCTTTACATGGATCTGGAGGACTTGCAGGATGTGGGGGGTCATGTCGCTTCGAGTGAGGATGATGCTCATGGGATCTTGGATGCCACCTTTGTCAGTAAGATCAAGTCCTTGTGTCCATATCTTTATTTTTCTCTGACTTCCTAGGAGAGGGACCACCTGGATAACTCTCACACGTCCGATTGGTTATCACAGTCGGGTTCACACTTGGGGAAGAAACTTGATTCTACTGTCCTGATACCACCCAGGATAGTGGCTACTATGGATCCCATACCCAAGCATGTGGCCTCCCCTGAGCCTTTGATGGAAAATCCCCTGACCAAAAATTATGCAGATGCTTGTTGTTCGAATCAGAGGTCTTCGGGGGCTGTATATAGTGACCTGGTTTTGGATAATATGATAATAACTCTAGTTTCACCCATTAGGGATATCACTCAGTCTATACCTCTTTCGAGGTACTTAGGTAAGGAAGTTTACAAGGATTCTGAGACCATGGGTACTCTAGGGGCATCTTCTAGTTCTAGGGAACCCACAGGGTTAGATTTAGCGTGGTCCTGTGGCCTTGGTTTGGAGGTTTCACCAATAAAAACCAGGAGCGCCTGCAAGAATCTTGGTACCAACCTGTCGTTCTCATCACATCTTCTCGATTCACATTTAGAACAGGGAGCACTTAGAAGCATGAAAGCCCTTGCACAGGAAAAATCATGATCCTCCTCTCCCTGAATATTAGAGGGGTTGGGGGACTCCTAAAAAAGGCCTCCTTGATAAGACTATTATCCAAAACATCTCCTGATATCATCTTCCTTCAAGAGACTTTAGTATCCGAGGAAAAGGCTCATTCGTTTTTGAACTCTTTAAGACTAGACTGGTTGGTTTGTGTTGTAAATGATTTAGGGAATTCATGCGGACTACTAGTGGCATGGGATCCAAAGGATTTTTTATTAACACCTTTCTTAAGTTGTGGTGGTATCCTGTTGATAGGGCTCTGTGTATCCGACCACAGAAGAATCAATTTTTTAAATGTATATGGATCATGCTTCGAGCACAAGTTTTTTTGGGAAAAGGTGGATGGCATGGGACTTTTGGAAAACGGAGATTTGGTTATTGCCAGGGATTTAAACTTCACTTCAACTGTTGATGAAGTATGGGGAATGACAACTTTATATGATTCGTTGGAATTATTCTTCAAAGAATTGTTCCGTAGAAACCAGTTGATAGACATTTTACCAGTGGAGGTGACTCCAACCTGGAGAAATGGAAGATTTGGAGCAGATGAAATACTAAAAAGACTTGATATATTTCTAGTATCTGAGGATCTTCTTACAACTCTTGATCGTTTCAGGACCTAAGTGGAATACCCCTACATTTCCGATCATGCTCCTGTATTACTACAATTGGGCATGGGTTTCCCTATTGTTGCACATCCTTTCAAATTCAATCCATATTGGCTGCATGATGATAAGTTTATATATTTGGTTAAAGAGGTATGGGTTTCGCTACATGGATGAGGGGGCACAAGTAAGTTTTGTAAGGAAACTAAATTTTCTTAAATCCCATGTGTAAAGACCTAGTCTAAGGAAAGGAGAGTACAAGAAAAGATAGCTCTGGAAAAAAATGAAGAAAACTTGGCTACTCTATTTTTAATGAAGGCACATGCTGTTGACTATAGAGAGTTAGATTCATGTATAAAACATTTGGAGGTGGAATGCAAGAAGTTGATAATTGCCGATGAGGAGCGCTGGCAACAAAAAAGCAGAAGAATCTGGATCAAAAGTGGGGATAACAACACTAATTTTTTCCACCGATTTTCTAGCTATAGAAGGAACAAAAGGCACATATGGGAAATAAAGGATGAACAAGGTTGTGTATAGTCAGGGAAAGATAATATAAAGGAATCTGTCCAGAGTTTTTTTAAATCCTTTTTTTAGGATACAGGGCAATCTTCCATTATTGATCAGATCGAGTTGGTTAGAATATTTCCAAGAATAGTACAGGAGGATGAGATTGATACCCTCGAGAGACCTGTTACCTTAGAGAAAGTACTTGAGGTGTTGAAAGGTTTTTCCAAGGACAAAAGTCTAGGGCCCGATGGATGGACAGTGGAGTTATTTATTTTCTTTTTTGATTTGGTTGGGCATGAATTTCTTGATGCCATGGAGGAATCTAGATTTATTGGAGTAGTTAATAAGGCACTAAATTCAACGTTTATAGCTCTTATTCCAAAAGTTAACTGTCCTTCAACCTTGGGTGATTTTCGACTGATTTCACTGTGCCACCTGTGTTATAAGATTATCTCAAAATATTTAGCAAATAGGATTCAACCAATTCTATCTCGGGCTCTGTCAGAGGAATAGTTGGGTTTCCTCAAAGGGAGGAAAATCCTTGATGCTATATGTACAACCCAAGAGTTCCTGCACAATATCAAGATGAAAAAGTTACAAGCTATTATTATAAAACTTGACTTAAAGAAGGTGTATGATTGTGTAAATTGGGATTTCCTACGACTTATTCTCATCCAAAGTGGTTTCGTCTTGCCCACTACTAATTGGATCATGGGATGTGTCTCTTCAAAGACTTTTTCTATCTTGATTAATGGTGAATCGACTAATTTCTTCCAAGAGGAAGAGGGCTCAGACATGGTTTGCCTCTGTCGCCATTGATTTTCATTCTTGTGATGGAAGGATTAAGTATATCCTTTCAAAAATCCCATTTAGAAGGCAAGCTGATAGGTGTTAAGGTATCTAGAATTATAAAGATTCTACATCTTCTTTTTGTAGATGATATAATCATTATGTCAAAAGAATCCTTGGCAGAATGGTAGGAGATCCACAGAATCCTAGGGGTATTTTGTGGAGTGTCTAGGCTTGTGATAAATACCCAAAAGTCGACATGTCTCCATTTTGGGTTAGCATAAGACACACTGGAGCTATTTAAGTTTACCTTTCAGTACAGCTTTGTATCCCTCTCGGAAGGTTTCAAGTACTTGGGATATCTCTTAAAACTAGATCGTTATAAAGCGTATGATTGGCAATGACTCACTGAAAAAATTGAAAAGAGAATAAACCACTGGTGTAATCGGTGGCTCACTATCGGAGGTCGGTATGTATTGATCAAGGCTGTCTTGGAAGGCTAGCTTGTCTATTGGCTAGCATTGGCACATATTCCTGTCTCGGTGCTCAATAGGATTTTCCAACTAGTCTTCTCTTTCCTATGGATGGGAGGAAAACATAAACAAAGCTATCATATGTGTGAATGGGAGTATATAGCACATCCAAAAAAGTTTCGGGGATGGGGGTTGAGAAACCTCTTCATTTTTTATCGGGCTCTGACAACCAACACCCTTTGGAGAGTTTTGATTGTTGTAGGCATTTGGAAACGAGTTATCAAAGACAAGTACCTATCCTATGGGTCGATTACTAGATGGTTGAGATCGACAGAGTGTATGGTGCCATAGGGCTCACAGACCTGGAGAATTCTTCAAAAATCTATTCCTCTTCTACTTCATTGGATCACATGAAATCCGGGATCGGAACACTCCATTACTATTGGAAAAGATCGGATTATGGGATTGGGAAGTAAGGCATTCTTATCTGATGATATGATATAGGCACTAAATCTAAAAAATGTCCATTTTCTCTATTAAGCCAACCATGTATTGCACCCTGACACTATTTTCTCCACGTGGTTTGACAAAAAGGATTTGAACCTGTCGGGTGTTTTGGAAACTGAATGAGAGGGGTACATGAAGGCATTGATCAAGTCGGGGGTACAACTTCGGAATCGACCAGATGTATGATATGGACAGGTGGCGATTCCTCTGGGCATATAACTGCAAAGAACGTGTATAACACCATTATGACAACGACGGACAACCAGAATTGGTGGGTGGAGGAAGATGATGTGGAATTGGGTTTTCCCTTTAAAAATCAAACTATTTTTTTGGTTGGTTGCATAATCTAGAGTCCTTACCTGGGAATATATTCAACTCATAGGTCATGTGGGACCTGGCATATGCCAACTTTGTAGGATTTCTGGTGATTCGGTAAATCACCTATTTGTACATTGTTCCTTCACCTCTTGGGTATGGGAAAAATTAATCATGATACACCCTTACTCTATTGGGTGTCGTGGTTCCTCTTTTCTGGATTGTATGAACTGATGCTATGCTCAGAATCGTTCTGCCCCATCATTACCAATTTACATCTGCTGGTACATTTGGTTAGAAAGGAACTTAGTTATATTTGAATCTCATCTCCCTTCATATCAAAAGGTGAATCACTTAGCTTTGGATGCACTGGAAGCCAACAAGAAACATATTCATACTCCAACCCCGAGAGCTCCAAAAGAAGTGATGATTGGGCAAAATATCACTGGATGGTTTGATGGGGCTTCACAATAGAACGATGTACATAGTGGAGTGGGTGGAGTGATAAAGATTAGGGAGCATACTTTTTACAAGTGGATGATAAACTGTGGAGCTGGAACAAACACCAAAGCTGAACTTATGGGGGTTTGGGCATTATTAACTTTAACCTCTCGACTTTTTATTTCTAAGATCAACGTCCTTGGAGATTCAAATAGTAATTGATTGGCTAAAAGGAAAAGGATCGCTACAGGTGGTCACCTTGGAGAGTTGGAAAGAAAGAATAACAGATCTCATCAAACTATTTAGGGACATATCTTTTGGCCATGTATATAGGGAAGACAATCAAGAGGCAGACCGCCTTTCAAAACAAGCGCTTATGAGGCATCCAAGATTCATTGCATACTACTTATGTGAAGAGGGACATGAGGGCCCTACTATGCACTTAAGTCTATTTTAGGCCTAAAGTGCTTTCGTCCCATATCTTTTGTCGATGTAGTATTATTACTCAGTGTCTTATGCTTTTTTATAATCTGGGGGACCCTATGGCACAATTGGAAATGATTATGGGAGGTCTTCTTTTTCTCTCCATCAGTAAATTGTATGTATTAGCCACATGAAGTAAGATATTGTTTTGAGTCTTTACATGGCAGCCAATGGTTCCTATTTTTTGGCGTAAAAGACTTGTTATGTACACTTTTATATTAGTATGGAATATAAAGAGATTTTTTTTGTGGAAAAAAATGAAAACACAATAATTTAAAATACATAAGAGATTTGCATTGAATAATGGATGTAACTTGAGAATAAAAATGGGCCACGTAGATCTATATCTAAACCTCTCTACAATTTCCATCGATTTTGGAGGGGGGCACATAGATCTATATCTAAACCTCTCTACAATTTCCATCGATTCTAGATACCTCCAAGGAACTACCATAAATTTAAGTACAAGAAAAAATCCTAACAACATATTTTATATTATTAGAAATATATATAATACATATTTTATATTAAAACACTATTTCTATGTACAATGTCATAATTATTGATAATTAGACTATAACATAATATTGTTTTTGAAAAACAAGTCATTATGGTTCATTGAACCAATAAATTTAGACGGACATAATGTTATTTTTATGATAAAAAAGTCATTATGCTTCACTTAAATAATAAATCTAGTTTTTAATATTATAATTAAACTATAACATAATATTGTTTTGAAAAAAAAAAGTCATTATGCTTCACTTAAATAATAAATCTAGTTTTTAATATTATAATTATAATTATTGATAATTAAACTATAACATAATATTGTTTTGAAAAACAAGTCATTATGGTTCACAGAAACAAAATAAATCTAGACTGACATTATGTTATCTTTATCTTTATGGTAAAAAAGTCATTATGCTTCACTTAAATAACAAATCTAGTTTCTAATATCATATTTAGAGTAAACAAAGTCATTATGGTTTGCTGAAATAATAAATCTAGTTTCAAAAAAGGTCATTATGGTTCTTTGAAACAATAGATCTAGTTTCACAAAGTATAATCCAAGCCATTATCCTTGAAACAATAGATCTAGTTTCACAAAGTATAATCCAAGCCATTATCCTTGAACCAATAGATCTAGTTTCACAAAGTATAATCCAAGCCATTATCCTTGAAACAATAAATCTAGTTTCACAAAGTATAATCCAAGCCATTAATTACATAATTAGAGTAGTAACAAAACCTATGCAAGTTTATCCAAAGTTTGATTTAATAAGTTTTTTTTCAATATTCAAAAAAAAAATATAAGTGATTCAACATATAATTCGCCTGTAATTTTCTTTAACAATGATTTTATAATCAAAGGATTTTTGGATAAGTTAATAATTATAAGATTCATGAATACTTAGATATAAAATTTTGATGAAATATTTTTATTAATTAAATAATTTTAAAATGGAAATTTGAGCTAAATATTAATATATTGCAAATCCTTTTAAAAATGTGTTTTGAATTTACACAATATATCAATACATTGATTCAAGGCTACATCAATTAACACAAATTATTTTTATAGATCAAACTTATCTCAATCCTAACCCAACCAAACTCATCTTAATGTACCCCAATTGAACTTTAAAATTAATAGTAAACAACATAATTTTAAAATAATTAAAATAACCAATAAAGGCAAACAAAGCATGTGAAGGAACTAGATCTTATTATGCACAAAATAATTGCGTGAGTCCTAAAGTAGTGGTTTGCAAAATAATTTTAAAATCATCAAAAGATCTAGATTTTATTACACACAATTATGATTTGTGCACAATTTCAATGTGTCTTTATTTTAGATTTTGATACCTTTTGAGGGGTTTATTATGTTCACTTGTAAACATGTTCTGTATTCTCTATTCGAATCATATAACCTTTTCACGGTTGGCAAATTGTATATTTTAACACTAATGTGAGGCACTGGAATACTTCTGCATTTTCAATCATATGACCTTTTCACAACTGAAATATTTTTATTATAATGGGAGACTATATATATATATATATATATATATATATATATATAATTTGCCCAAGATGATTTCGGTGTAAGTTGCAAATTTTTAACTTGGTTTTAAGTCCAGCCTCATATAAACATTATAAGATTGGTATTGTATTTGCTTTACCAATAAACTTTATATATATATCATTATAAAACATTAGATGGAAATGTAATCAAAGGTTTCGAAATATTTAGAATTAATAAACAATAATATTCCTCACGAATAAAGTGTTGAGAAAAAGTAATATTCATATCATATTAGTACAAGTTGAGATTCATAATTCATTATTGCCAATAGTAACGATTTATTAAAAAAAAAACATATCATTAATGAATTCCAACACCTATTAAAAAAAAAGGTATTGCATTGATTTGATTCATTTGTTAAGAAATATTATATAAAAAATATTAACTACTTTGGTATGAGATGGTATTTAAGAGTGGTTATTAAATTTGGATAATAATAAATAGAGAAAATTATAAAAAAAAAACATATTATTAATGAATTCCAACACCTAAAAAAGGTATTGCATTGATTTGATTTATTTATTAAGAAATATTATATAAAAAATATTAACTACTTTGGTATGAGATGGTATTTAAAAGTGGTTATTAAATTTGCATAATAATAAATAGAGAAAATTATAAAAAAATTATATTTTCTTATATTTGATGTGACTTTTTTTTTGTATTGGTGGAATTGATTGTGGGTGGTTCTTGTATTCGCGTGATACGAGGTTGATTCCTGTCTGCTATCTGTATAACCTCCAAGTACGTTCACACAATGCACAAGCATGGGACACGAATAAATCGGAGTGAGAATCGAACATGAAACCTCTTTTACATATTTCCTTTCATTTACACGACACTTGACAATTGATCTATCCCGAACGATATAACCTTTATATATATATAATTTTTTTTTGATATTATATGAGAAACCTCACTTGATTATAAGATGATATCTAAATCTTAAAAGAGTAGCCATTAAATTTATATGATAATAAATTGGAAAAAAATTTGTACGAAACTTAATAAATTAAAATTTCACCCTATGTATGTTATGTATGTTAAAAGTTTAGATTATAAAATTTATTTATTTAACATTTATCTATAAAGGAATCATCATTTATTCAATTAGTTGGATGTGAGAGACCAATGTCTTATACTATTACATTCAAATATATTTAGAGATCTTTAGGCCCTACACTACACTTTACACTACACTTTAGTAATAAAATCTACAACTCATAGAGCATTTAAATGGGCCTTTAATGTTACATAAAGGTTGACAACTAATTTACATCATACATAGATATCATTTCTCCATATTCGTCATCATATTGTATGTAGGTCCCATATTTAGATGGATTTGGAAACTAATGACATCAAGATGTGATGGGGTGGGGAATTACTTGATAGGGTTTACGTGTGATGGTAGTATGAACTAAGGTGGTATGAACCGAGAAGTGCTTGGGAAATGGAGTTTACGTAAGTTGGTAGAAGTTAACAAGTAATTGTAGTGGTTCAATAGGCGGGTTTTGGGGGTTCTACAATGAAATGGAGGTTTTTTAAGCTGCGGGTTTCTTTGATTTTGGTGGTTTTAAAACTTGGCTGCATACAATGATTTTCGAACGGTAACTGGAGGTTGGAAAACATCAAACAAAAAATGGAAGGTGTGATAGGAGTATTAATGTGTTAAGATGATGAGTTGTGGAGGCAAGTTGGCCTCTTCAACGAGGATGTTGAACTAAAAAACAACACAGTCAGGGTAAGTGGCTGCATAAAAATAGGCAAGTCATTCCTCGAAGAGTGTGTAGGGGCACAACCTAAGAAATAGGTGGGAGGAGGCGAAAACTTTCTACCAACTGTGGCTACACTTGAAGACCCGTGAACAAAAACAAGAATTGTAGCTGAGATTGGGGCCATAGAAGGTGAATCGGGAGAAGGTAGGAAGTATTATGGTGAAACCTCAAAGTATAACCCAACTGAACATTGCCCATTGAAAAAGACAAATGGGTGGGAAAGGAATGTAAAGAAACCTTGGAAACCAAGGACGGGTAGGAGGAAAATGGTGCTTGGGGAGGACGTTGGAGTGGAGGAAACATGCAACTTAGCTAGGTGTGCTTTAGTGGGAAGGTTAACTTACAGGGCAATAAACATACACGATGTTGTTGGGTGGGTGGAAAGCACATGGAAGCTAAGGCTAGGGTATAGCTTGGAGATGATTTTCTTAACAAAGGTCTAGTTCTGTTTCATTTTAAAAATGCCAGAGGACTCTGTGAAGATCTTGCAGGAAACCTGGGTCTTAAAGGGAGGCAATCTCATGTTAAAACGTTGGAGGGTGGGCTTCGACCCAACGAATGAATATTTACAACTGAGACATATCTGGGTCATTTTACCTGGCCTGCTGATACAAGTTTGGAATGAGGGAGCCCTTGCTTCTATAGGGAATGAAGATGTGCTTAGGGGAGCAGATAGGAG
>JZKD02S2204824.1:290248-311072 GCA_000966675.3 Picea glauca | reverse complement strand
CTAGGTTGTGAGGCCTGAAGAGTGAACTCCCATGAGTTTCACTAAAACAACAAGTGTTTGTTGTTGGTTTACTATTAGTTTTCCTAGAAGCAAGTTCCATTTAGTTCCCAACTGAGAGATTCCTAGTTACCTGTTCTAGAGAGACCTTGATAAATGAATGACACATTCCTTGGGTTATCCCTAATAAATGGATGGTACATCCCTTGGGTTATCCCTGATAAATGGATGGTACATCCCTTGGGTGATCCCTGATAAAGGAATGGTGCGTTCCTTGGGTTGGGTAGGTCATGATGGAGAGAGATGGTACAAAAATCGAGATAGATATAGGAAAACATTAGTTGGATTATGATTTTTATGAGTTGCGAGTGGATTGTGGGAGACAACCCTCTTTTGTGGATTACTAGCCTCAGCTCGAGGGTGACTAGCTGTTGAGATTTGGAGCAATCAGTCTATGGTTGGGTGGAATGTCCATCCCAAGCGACTGGTTGCATGATTCTTGTTTAAAGATAAGTGTTTTATCTTGTGCTAAGTTATTTACATGTGTTATTGATATGCATGAACTCTGCGTAAATGAGAATGACTTATATGCTGCTGTAATGAGCAGTTTAGCCACATTTCATGTTGATTATTAGCATGCTTTAGATGCATCTATTTTATGGTTATAGACCGTAGCTAAATATGTATTAAATTTGTAGTTGTAAGCTACATGAAATCAATAAACAATAAAATAATTGCTTTAATTAGCATAAGTTTTGTTTTTATGTGTATTTTGCATGTAATGTTGCTTAGCTGGAGGCTAGGTACGCTACATTTTGGTCTCAGAGCTGATAATGAGAGGGTTTTGCGTGACATGACCCAACTTGGGTGGCTGGGTACGTTACAATGTGTTTAGTCAGGAGGAGACACCCAAAATTCCATCCATATTAAGGGTTGGTGCAACCCAGGCCGGGTGCAATCCTAAGGTGATTTTAATGGCTTAGATGCCGTTGGTTGTGGTTTCTTAGCCAATGGTAGAAATGCTGGTCCCGTATGTGACAGACATTTCTAACAAAAATAAAATTCTCCGGAGATTCACATAAGAGTTAATCAATGAATAAGAGTGGTGTTGAATCTCAATATGAACCATTACTTTCACTTGAAATATGCAATAGGAAGGGGTACTAATATGAAGGAAACATTTGTGGCATTGTGGGTATTACTTAGGGCAGCTCAACTTAAGGATATCGGGCATATGTAGGTTATGGGGGACTCCAAATTGGTAATTGACTGGGAAAACAAAAAAAACTTTGTACAACACATAGGTTTGACGTGTTTGCTGGAGGACATTAGAAGGGAAATTGATGCATTTGAGTGGATATCCTTTACTCATATCTATAGGGAATTAAATTATGTGGCAGATGAGCTCTCCAACAAAGTCCTTACATTACACTCAAGTATGATATAGGAAGAAGAGCACACCGATGAAGCTCTTCTCATTGTAATGAAAATCTACGACCCCTAGCAGATATAGAGTAAGGAACATATTATTCAATCTATACAACCTTCTTATGGTTCGATGGGTTGGTACTTGATGGATGTTTTTTGCTTTCTATAAGCTTGAAGACATTATGTTTGTGATATATCCATATACTTGTTCATTTTTTGTTAGTCTGGTGTGAAGTGATTTTTTATCCCTCATAATCAGGGGTATAATTTGTAATGGGAAAGGGTAGTAATATATAGAAGCTAGAAAAGTGTTGACTCAAGAGTTTTTATAAATGATATGAGAACAACTCAATGTATATTTCACTGAAAATATAAAGATTTTTAATCAACTAATGAGCAAGGGGTTGACATTGTACCTCCGAGAATGTAACTTCTTATTTTAGAAGGCGAATTGATCAAGGTTGATCAACCATTAATGAATAACCCTAATGTGGGTGGATTTGGTCAAGGAGACATGGAGTCAATCCTAGTGGAGAAATCATCGACACTTTTTTATATTTTGTATAAGAGGTACTTTACTTAATTTCTTTTGTGGTTTTAGGTTTTGGTGGTATTTATCATACACTCATAGGACTTCGGAAGAATATTTTTCTAAACCACATTTGACACTACTTAGTAGCCAAAAATGGATATATTCCATATTTAACCTCTCCCAAATATTAATAATATCTTTATTAATACATTGCACAATAATACATGATAAATTTCATGAATAAATAAAACTCAAGATGGATATTATTAGTCCATGTCGGCTACATTGTGGACTTTAGTAATCGACTTGTCATTTTTTGATGAATTTGCATGAAACTCTATGGTTTTATTTTCTATATAATCCTAAGTTTTAGACTCATAGTCCATAAAACACTTTTTCTTGACCTATCAAATGCTTACAACATTTTTTTAAACAATAAGAAACTTTGAGGTCCTATTTGGCCTCATATTGAGGAAATAAGCAATTTTAGTGAATGTTAGGTTTTAACTTAGGAAATGGGATATATTTATAGTATATATCGCAAGGTGGATTAATGATAAGTTTCAAGTTAAAATTAATTCAAAACACTAAATGTTTCCATATGCATTGTCAATATCCCATAGTCCATAACCAATAATTGTTACCTACATCTCCATGTGGCAGTGGCTTCATTGAGTGTGTGACATGAAACATGTTAGTGGCTTCACCATTACTCTAGAAAATTTGTGATGCACATATCTGTTAAAGGAAATTTCCATAATTGGTTATTCTTACATGAATCTAAGCCAAATTTGTGCCTTATGAAATACGCTAAATCATTCCACTTTGAAATGCTCATATTCTTGGGCTTCCACTTATTTTTTGCTAGCTCATCGCCATAACTCAAACTAGGGCATGGAGGGTGGAGATTAACAAATGGATTTATTATCACAATATAAAATGAGTCATAATAGGGAGTTATCACACTCTATCATAAAGCATGAAGACTAGAATTTGTAAGTTGGTGTTGACGCTTGAATTCGTCAGGACCAAAACGACAACCTCACGAGGATGCGAATCCTCCTGCGTTTTTATAGAGGTGGTACTCTTTGTTTTAAGATGTTCTTTGATACTCTAGATTTCCAAAATGATATAGGACTTTGAGAAAGTCCACTATTATACTTAAAGAAAGATAAAGATGTAGAAAAAAGGTCGGCGAAGGCAGCTGGATGGTAAAGTCGTTCTTGCAATGAAGGTTAGGTCTTGTGATCAAACCCGAGCAAGGACGTAGTCTAGTCGAGGAATAAATATTAACTGGGCCAAGCCCACATACCTTTTGTCATTGAGGTGTAGGACAGTCGGTGATGGAGTGTACTGTTAAGGCACTCCTTGATGTTAAAGTCACCAGTTCAAAACCCGTGGGGACAAAAAATCCAGCCATGTTAAGGGTTGGTGTGGCTGAGGCCAGGTGTGATCCCCGGGTGATTTTGATGGCTTATATTCCCTTGAGTCGTGGTTTCTCAGCCACAGGCTAGTCCTGCAGGTCACAGACCAACTAGCGAACAAAAACAAGAAGAAGATAAAGTTGCAGAAAAATAAAAATGTTTTATTTTAAAAATAATTCCTGAGAGATGACCAGGAACTTCATACATCACACATTTGAAAACATAAGAAAAATTTCCTCACATCCATCATAGAGAAAATGAATATTTCTGATCACACATAAAATAAAATAAGATGATCCATACACATAAGAGAAATTTGATAGAGTGAACACATGTACAGCTCAAAAGAAGAAAATGATAGACCAATCTCAAATATTTTACACTCAAAACTCAGAGTTATAAAACACCGTCAAAACTGATCCCGACTTAGTTCTCTTGGGATTTTTAAAAAAACATTAAAGTCTATTACAATGCTTTGAAATTGAAATGTGTTTTTCCAGAGGACTGGGATTAGGGATCCCACAGACCATAAAAGTAAATATAAACAAGAAATAGACTCTGGAGAGAAGAAGGTGGGTAGAGGAAGAGTAGAAAGACTTGGAAGGAAGACAAAAGGAAATTATCAGATTTCGGTTAAACCTTTCTAATAAAAGAATCATAATAACTGGATAAAAACTGATAAGGAAATAAAAATGTGGTCAACATAAGCTTACTATGATGATCTCTCTCTTTCTTCACTTGCTTGTTGTTGTCCTTTTATTTTCCTCATTGACAGTTACAAGAACTGTCTCAACTG
The DNA here is from genome assembly GCA_000966675.3 of Picea glauca. Classification (NCBI taxonomy): domain Eukaryota; kingdom Viridiplantae; phylum Streptophyta; class Pinopsida; order Pinales; family Pinaceae; genus Picea; species Picea glauca. The sequence goes on along the minus strand of JZKD02S2204824.1, from coordinate 306,895 downwards.
TTGTTTCTTGGCACTCTTTAGTTAATTTATCGATTTCCGTCTTAAACCAATATTCAATGTAATTCTTCATTGGTGCAACATTTATCTCATGCCTAATTTTGATATTAATCAATTCACCTTCTAAATCTCTTAGGTCATGAGAAATACCATGGATCGATTCCTCAATATCTTGATTTTTCATAGAATAATCGATAAGCCAATTATCTATCTCTTCTTCACCATATTCAATTATGCCATTAAATTTCTCAGCCGATAATCCATTTAGTATCTCCACGTGTTCATCAAATTGTCGCCTTGTCATAAACATTGAATTGAAGATTAATGTAGGATCTTGCACCTCACCAATGCTTCTTGCTAAATTTATTTCTATGAGCCTTCTGAATAATTCTTCCCTTTTCAATATAGATTCATTGCATGCTTGGACAATGTTTCTCAAATTCTTGATCTTTTCTTTCCAACAGGCATTCAACTCTTTGATCCGAATAGAAGAAGTCATATCTTCTTATCTCCTCTTTAATTTTTTCATATTTGAGACTTTTATCCCAAATGGTAAAACATCATCTGTGTAAAATCATTCTTCATTATTAAAATCAGTTTGGAGATACTCATGAAATGCATGTGCTCTTGAACCAAAAGAAACAATATTTTTAGATACCTCCTAGGCCTCTATTATCAATGACATTCTCTTTTTAATATTTTTCTCAATGTAATTTCGAGCCACTGTAAGTAAAATTGATGATCCCTTTAACTTGATAGCAGTTGTAGTTGGTTCAATCATTGTCAAAGGAATCGCCAAGATGGGAAGAGGCATCAAGGTAGTCTCCAATTCTTTGATATTTTCATTTAAGATGGCATTCTCAACCTCTAAACCATCAATGGAATCATCAAGTGTGTCCCCGATTTCCTTATGAATTTTGGAAATCTGGGACGGTCACATATAATTGAGTTCGACCTGTGAACAAACTTTTCCTTTCTTATTTTTCCGGCCAATTCTTTCTACAGTCATCCTTTTAGATTCTCTGTAAAAAAAAAAAACTCTGAAAAGTGAAGGATTCTTCCTCACTAAAGGTTTCATTCCCAATAACTTCCAGTAAAGAATCTTGCTGAGCAACATGCTCCTCTTGTTCTATTGCAGAAAATATTTTTTCAATGTCTGCTTCTAGTTCCATATCTTCCAAAGAGAAGCTTTGGATATCATTTTCTATAATATTATTTTCTTCCTCTTGCACTGGGGTTTTCCTCTTCTTTCTCACGGATAATTTGTGTAAACTTTCAATTTTTCCATAGGGAGGATTCTTGTCTCACCCTCCACTGGAACTATTGTTGACATTATTTTTAAATGGGTGGTTCATTGGAGCACTACTCCTGGAGGTAGCATTCTTAGGAGTGATAACTGGAGATTGAGCACTTTTTTCACTAGGATTTTCCACCTTTTTATTATAAATATCATTACTGCTAAGTAATGTTTCTAAATCACCAACGTTATGCACATGAGTGATTTGGCTATTGACTTCTTCTTCTTCGCTCAAGATAATTTGAATGAAAGAGTTATTGAACCCTACTAATAGAATATGTCCAACAAAGATCTTGTTTGGATCAAAACCTTTGATTTTTTCAGCACACTTCAAACTCACATTGTTAAAATGATTTGGAAATTCATCAATTTTATTTATATTTCTCAAAACAAAATATCTGATCTTCCATGACAGGGGAATAAAATGCTTTTTCCTTTTTTCATGGAAAAAGTGGAACCATAAATTATATTGCCTCGCTACCTCTGCAATAAATAATTTATCGGGTACATAATATGAAAGGAAAGAAGGATTTTATTTTGAACAAAATATCCGTATGATATTATGATTCTCCATTTTCTCTATTGTCCCCTTTTTCTCTAAAAATTTGGTAGCTTCAACACATATCCTGGGAGTGTTTTTTCCCAACAATTTTTTTTTGAAGATCGAAACAAAGTCATTATACATTTCATAGAAAAATAGAGGGGTTTTATGCCTCCATGGTGCCTGATACCAAAAGGTAACGGGTTATGCTTCGTAATTTACCCTTTCACCGATGGTCAAATTTGGGAATTGGCAACAATGTACGATATAAAATATCAAATAAGAGGCCATAAATAATTTTCTATCCTTTTTGTAATGCGAGGATTGGGAAGAAATTTCAATAGAAATGAGCTTTCCCCAATCAAAGATAGCTTTTTCTTGGATTGTAAAATAAAGAATATATAAAACCATCCGAGATATAGAAGAAATGTTCACTTGACCTGTTACTCTGGTGAATATCCATGCAAATTATCGATAGGGATTCTTTAGAGATTCAACCTGGATTCTGGTTATGTCTTTTGGGACAAATGGAAAATTATCCAAATACTCTGGCATGAGGTCAAGCCCATTGTTATGTTTCTTCAATAATTCTCTACAATCTTCACCTTTGAAAGTAAGAGTCAGCTCTGACAGCTTTAACATCTTGTGGAAGACTTGAGGTGAAAGAGAAATTGGAGAATGTCCTTGAAGTTGTATGATTATTTGATTCAACACGTACTTGTCCACACACCATGAAACAATTTCCTTACAATCGAAAACCTCTAGAACACAACCATCCCAAGCAATTCCATATGTGCAAATTACGTTCCCGTTTTTCTGTGCAGTAGGAGGGTTTGAATAATATCAATATTCTCTCGATCACAGGAAGTTTTGATCTTCACGACCAAAAATATTTAGAGTGTCACCACAAAATGTTGTCGAGTTGATGCTACCATTAAGGTGATGGGACTATTTCTTCAGCTAGATAATGATCTCAAATAAACATTTTCATAACTATAATTATAGTTTGGTCCCTTGGAAAATGAAGATTAAATGAGAATTTAATGAAACATTCCTCGAGCATTTCTCCATTAATGATGATACTTTCAAGGCTTTCACAATAGTTGTTAGCATTTAAACAGTACTTAATGAGTACTGGGAAAAGCAAAAAAATGGCAGGTACTGGCGTGAGAGAAGTCCTATATAAGATTTTTGTGAACCCGCCAACCTATGGACTCACCAACCCATGGTTGTAGAGATGATAAAAAATATATTAAGTGTGAGGAATGGTCGGTCAGACTCGTGTTCATGAAAAATGGAATACTTCGGATCCCAACACCTGTGACAAGGCTAAAGGTTAAGTTATGGTCAAAGTGTAGATCACGGAAGTTGAAGTGCAAAGTGAGGGTCGTGAAAAAAGGAGAGAAAATGTTTGAGCCTGCAAACTTGCGAATTTGAAGAAAAAATTCGAGTGTTGGAACGAGCTTGTGTATGAGTAAGTGAATGGAAATGAAAATGAGATAACCCACGAACCCACGAACTGAAATATGGCTAAGTATAGTAACCCAGAAAGGGAAAAAACAAGGGATAAAAGGTGATGGGAAGAAGGGGAGGTATAGAAGGGGGAAAATAAAAGGAGCAAAGAAGTGGGGAAAATAGAATGTGGAAGGGAAATATGGAAGCACGAAAAGGTCTCAACAACTAGCTCCAACTGTGGAATGATAACTCCCTGTGGGTTGTCAAGAATCCATAATCTTCATGACCAGATGTTTCTATCCTTTGGGCTATGGAGTCGAATAGTAAGGATGTACAAAATAAATTGAAAACTGTGTACAAGGAGATGATAAAATTTTAGGCAAAGAAAATTTTCAATTGTTTTCCATTAACAACCAACATTAACGTTTTCCCCTTCATGTCTTTGAGAATATATGCATTAAAACAAAGAATATTTTCAATGATATATGGTCCAATCCAGAGTGCTTCAAATTTTGTGTGCATTGATGTTTTCTCCTTAGCTTTGTTCCAGAGAAACACCAGTTCACCCTTTTGAAAATTATTTATGGTTGCACTCTGATCAAAATGTTTTTTGATACTTTGTTGTCTCTGAGAAGTTCTATACAAAGCTTCATTTCGTTCTTCCTCCAATTTTAATAATTGATTCATTCTATTTTGCATATGTGTACTATCTTCTGTATCCTCTATATCAACTACACAATTCAAGGCATTTAACTCGAGTTTGTTTGGAATTTTTGCTTCTTTCCCATAAACCAACATATACAAATACATCCTAGTACTGTCTTTTGGAGTCATTCTACTCACCCATAGGGCATTTGTCAATTTCAAATGCCAATTCCTTTGGTTCTTATCAACAATTTTCTTCAATATCTAAATGAGTTTCTTATTGGTGGATTATGAAAGAACATTCCCTTGTGGATAATAATTTGATGAATTCCCCATGGAGATACCATATTCTCCACAAAATTCTATAATTTTTGACCTGATGAAAATTGAACCATTGTCAACAATAAATTGTTTTTGGACACCAAACCTTGACAACATATTATCTTTGAGAAACTTAATCAATTCTTCAGAATCGACCCTTTTTAATGCTACTTCTTCAGGGCACTTCTTAAAATAATCTATAGTGGTGAGGATATATATATTCCCTTTACTTGATTTTGTATTTATTGGTTCAATGACATCCATTCCCCATCGGGAAAATGGTTTTTCTACAGATATAGGATGTAATGGCATTGCAGATTTTTTCATTTTCCCTAAAAATTGTTGACAAGATACACATTTTCTTATAGTAGCATATGAGTCATTAAAAACTGATGGCCAATAAAACCCAACTCTTAATATTTTATGGGCCGTGGCGATGGGTGCAAAATTTTTGCCAAATATACTTTCATGGAATTCTTTCATCAATTCTTGAGCTCTATTTTCATAGACACACCTTAACAATATGCCATCATAGTTCCTTCTGAATAATACATCAACAATCAAAAGCACTGTGGTTCTTCCGACTACTTCTAAACAAATACATCAACAATCAGTACATACTGATTTGACTTCATTTTCAATGTTCTTCGCTCATTTGGGTTCATGGTGATTAGAAATTGTCTGGACCTTAAGTAAAATATAATATCTCTATACCCCTCTAAAACAACCATAGGTTCTCCAAATAAAATCGAAATTAATCCATCCAAAGAATCACCATTCGCAATGAGCTTACACAAACCCTGTCCTTTGATTGCTTTTAAAGGATTAATTTCAATGTCATACTCTTGAATCTTTGCCAACCAATTTTCTGATTTTCCTTCTCTCAATTACTGATTTAAAAACATCTTCATAGGAGAGGATGGAACATATGCAATGACATGAGAATTTAATATATAAGTCTGAAAGTGCGCCACTACTTTTACAAGAAACAAGGTTTGTTTCTCCAATTCTGAATATCTTAATTCATAATCATGAAGGGTCTTGCTCATGAAACTGATTGGCAGCTCTTCACCCTTGGCATTTATTTGAGTACGAATAGATGCCACAATGGTTTCTGTTGCAAATGAATAAATCATGAAGTCTCTCTGGAAACCTGGGCTAATGAGGACTGGGGCTGTAGTGCTAAACCTTTTGATATTACCAAAATCTTCATGTGTATCCGCGGTCCATTCAAACCTTTGATCCTTTTTCAAGAATGAATTGATCGGCTTCACAATACTAGCATAGTCAAGAACAATCTTCATACAAAGTTGATTTTTCCAGAAAATGACTGGACTCCCTTCTTGGATGATGGAGGGTTGAGTTCATTTATAGCTTTAACTCTCTCAGGATCAATATATATTCCTTATTTGCACACAATATGACCCAATAATTTTCCTTCAGTTACAACAAATAAACAATTTTTTTGGATTTAAAGAAACACCATATAATATACATCTATCAAAACTTTCCTCAAGTGATGAATGTGATCACTCCTGGTTTTTGAGTGTACTGTTAAATCATCTTGGTAATCCACCATGAATTTTCCTGTCAAACCCTCAAAAGCATGATCCATAGCTCTCTAAAATGTAGCTCCAACATTCTTTAAACCAAAGGGCATCCAAGCATATGCATATATCTCCTAAGGTGTTATGAAATGTTGGATCATGTTGTCATTGATGCCAAAAGTTTAATTAATTGATGTCAAAGGATTGATGTCAAGTGAATTGATGTCAAGTGATTGATTGATGCCAAATGATTGATTGATTGATTATTGATGTAATATGTATTTTCCTAGATGAAGATGGATCAATGAGTTGTCATTGATACATGATGCATAGATGAAGATGGATCGACGTGGTTTCATTGGTATATGATGCATTGTTGAATTGATGTAAAGATGACTCATTATTGTCTTATCATGGTCGATGAGGTGCACAAATGGATGAACTCCAAAGTGTTTCCCCTATGGTGAAATCCCTCACGGGAAGACACTTTATGATTGAGTTATCCTAGAAGAATGGTTGGAGAACCCATGCTTGTTTGTGGAATAATGAGATGACGATCAATGAATTTGTTAGTAAAAATATCCTAGTTGGATAGTGCTTGTCATACCATTTACGGTGGTACGTGGAATGTCATATAACTTCTCGTGGTTTGAGAGTTATGGCCCTACGAAGATGAAGGACCCTCATATGTAGGCTTGAAGCCCCAAAAGAACAAAGAAGTCAAAGTTCTTGAAAAGAAGAAATTTTTATTTAAATGGTAAAGAAAAGTGACAAAGTCAAGGAGGAATATTTAAATGATAAAGAAACAAGGAACTTTCTAATTATGGAAAGTGGTTAACTCTAAAAATGGGGAAAATAGTTTAAGTGACCTAGAAATGGGTTAAGTGACCTAGAAGTGGGTTAAGTGACCTAGAAGATGCTTCTAAGGAAGCTACTTGGAGAGTATAAATAAGAGGTAAGGGTCTCTTGTGTAGTGTATCTCTTAGGGGATCTCTTGTGTATCTCTTAAGAATGTATTGAAGATCTATTATGAGAGAGAGAGTGTATGGAGGATCTCATGGATGCATCAAAGTTTTGGTAAGTCTGAGATCATGACGGAAAAAGTATCAGAAGTTTAGAAACCCTAGTTTCTGAGGTATACGTGGGTTGCAGTGAGTCAGGGCGCGTACATACTTGAGATGAATGAGGAAAAGGCACGTACAGTGGATGAAGTCATGAAGACTTGTGTGTGAGATGGTGCCAGGCTCTTGAAGACTGAAGAGGGTTCCATATATGCATTCTATGGGCTCAGATCTGCCATAGAAATTCTGGTATGGTTACATTGTTGTCTTGATGGATACTCTTGCTTGTTGTGTAGTGAATGCTTAAGGCATTCTTGGTATGGCTGTTGTGATGTGGTCTGTGTTGGTTGATGGAGTGGGAAACAATATTATGATTCACTATTGATATGATTGCTATAGTATACTGGTTGCTTATACATGATGAGTAGCATTCATATTGTTGAGAAGCATGAGTAAGTTGTTGGAGAGCTTGAATGTGTTGTGATTGGTTATGGGTCAGTTTGGACAGTGAAAGACATAAGAGAATGTGATTGAAGGTTGCAAAGGATCTGAGTTGATCTTGAATATAAAACCCTAAGTAACTCAGACATGATACGCAGGTTGTAGTACAGACTGGCCCCGTACATACGTGGGCTGTACTACTGGTAGGGCATGTACATACGTGTGCTGCACTACACTACCGCCAGGTCACGTACCTGTTGACAGATTGATATTTGTTGAGGATTGTTGCCTCATCTCAGTTGGTGCTGAGGGTGTAAGCTGAGTCTTGAATTATAGAGCTGGTGCTCTTATAGAGTTGTACTCTATTCAGTTCTTGCTGATAAACCCACGGATTATAGTTCGTAATAAAAATAAAATTGTACATACATCTTGTGTTCTTTGTGTTCCTTSTGGTGATGATTTGTTGATGATATATTGCTGATATATGTTCACATTTAACTGGTTATAAATGAMAACAATAAGTAATGAGTAAATGGTKATTGCTAACTAATGAGTTTTTATGTAAGAGGGAAGTTTTGAGTGTGATGAAAAGAGTCCTACACTGTTCACCCCCCCTCTCAATGTAGTCGGTGTGTCCAACAATTGGTATCAGAGCATGCCTTCAATGCAAGCCTTTACAATCTTGGAGGAGATCCATAGACACACAAATGGATGGTGAAGTTCCAATCCTTGGTGAGGAAAATTATTCTACATGGAGAATAGAGATGAGAGTACATTTGAAGGAAATGGGAGCGGGTATTTGGAAGGCAGGCATTGGTGGATCAGTTTCCTTGAAGAACAAGTCAAGGTTTGCAGCTTAAAGGGAAGGAAATAATAATGATGCATTATCTCTCAATACCATTCTTAGTGGACTCTCAAGCCCTATCAAAGAGAGCATGGGACAATGCACTTCCGCCAAGGATCTATGGCTAAATCTAGAGGAGACAAATCAAAGAAAGAAGGAAGATCTTGAAGACAATTCAAATGAAGGCAAATAATCATGTGATGATGTTGGTAAAGAGGAAGATCTTGAAGAAATTTCAAATGAAGGTAAATAATCTCCACAAACCCTTGATTGCAATAATTCAAAATGTGACGATGTTGAATTTTTCTCTACAAGTGAAGAAGAAAATCTAGAAATAGTTTGTGTAGAGTTTGATGGTAGTTATCCTATGGAAAGAATAGAAGAAGAACTATCAAAACTTCAAAATAAATTTTAAGAGGGTCTATATGAATACAACAATGACCATTATTATATAGACTATAGCTATCTTTTGGATAACACTAAAAAGTTTCTTAAGAAGAGTCAAAGACACATCTTGAAGTTAAAGGAAATGTTCAAAGAAAAAGAAGAGAGCAATAAGACTCAATTAGAAGAAAAGGAAGAGGAGATCACAAGACTAAAGAATGAAAATGGATATAAGAAGGTAGATGATGAGATTATTAAAAGTATTGAAATTGTTTTCCATCTCAAGACTCAAATTGAAGAAGCCAAAAGGGTAGAGGAACTATTGAAGTATCAAGTAAATGAAAAGGAAGAGTCATGTCATAAGTTAGAAGCTGAAGTTGTTAATCTTAGAAAGAAAGTAGAGAAGTCAAACAGATTCTTTAATAGATCAACAATCTTGAATGAGATCTTGGAAAGTCAAATATCACCAAATGATAAATCAGGTCTTGGATACAAGAGAGAAGCTACACATGTTGAAGAAAGCACCTAAAAGAAGCATGAGGTAAGTCCGTCATTCTCAAAGGATGAACACAATGTTGAAGATCGACCATCTACACAAGGCAATTTTTTTTTCAAAAGAACAAAGCAAGGAAGACATCAAGAAGCCATCCTTACACCTCAAAGAAGATGGACACCAAAGCAAAGGTATGAAAATGTTTTTCATGGTCAATGTTATTCATGTAATGAATATGGTCACAAAGGTTTGAAATGCATATCTTATGCAAGGAGAGACAATGGAAGATTTCATAACACCATAAGGTGTTGGATATGTGATCAAGTAGGACACATTACTGTTCACTGTCACAACATGAGATGCTACAACTGTAGTGGATTTGGCCACAAATCCCAGGATTGCTGTAACACAAGAAGAAAGTCCATGACGAGGACTTCATATAGCATGACTAGAAGAAGGAATGAAGTAAGGAAGGGATACATCTTTGAAAGATGGAAGCTTAGAGCTCAAGTTCTGAGAAGAAGGGACACCTTCAAAAGTGGGCCAAGAAGACTGAACAACTAGAGAAAAATGGAATCCTTAAGGGAGGCTCAAGTGTGTCATATACTGAAGCATACGCGGGTGACAATGGTAACAATTGTGTACATACGCAAGCTGACCTTGAATAGGTCACATACATACGTGAGCTGTTTGTGCAACAGGCCATGTATATGTGGTAAATCCTTGGGAAAAAGGCTATGCACATGGGTTGCAATTTGATGTGATGGTATAACTCTGTGTTGCAGGGTCTGACATAGTTTGTTGCAGGTTCTGACATTGTTTACTGCAGGTTTTCATGATTACATATTGGATTATGTAAAGTGATGATATAAAATGAAAGGCTATCTTGGATGCATGGCACTAACCCATGAGTATGAATTGAGGCATTTTTTGTTGATGAACAATGCTGGTTATGACAGCGAAGTTATGTTGCCTTGGTTATGTGATATATCTTGATGATGCTAGCTAGAGATATCATTGATCTATTGAAGCACACTACTAGTACATGTATTGTTGGATTCTTAGTATTTGCTGTAGTGAATGGAGGATTGAGGCTGATCTATTGGGGTACATGGCTGGTACATATTTGAGTTTCATTGATATATCTTATGATGTATTATTGGAAGCATATTTGATGGATATCTTGGTGCATGTATTTAGCATATGGTTGGACTATATCTTGGAACATGTAGTTGGTGAGTTGATGAGGTGATCATGTTGTACTTCATTGATGAGATTGATCTATAGTTGATGCATGATTGGTACACTTCTAGTACATTGGTAGAGGCACCTACTAGAAGTTTTGATTATCACATGTTTTATGGTGGATTTGGTATACATGTATGAGGATTCATCTTGTTGTGGTATTGGTGCATGGTTGATGTACTTTCTTGGTACAAGTTGTGATACATGTTGATGTACAGGTTTGGTACACTCATAGATGGTATATGTTTGGATGATAAGTACTTGGCTAAAAGTACACCATTGGTATTACTTGATTAGCACATACTTTGGTACATAAGACATTTGATGGATGTGGCACTTGATTCATGGTAGAGGTATATCATTGGTGATATGACACTTGTTTTTTTTTTGAAGCAATGGTTAGCATGTTGGTAGAGGCACATGGTTGGCATGTTGGTAGAGGCATATGCTTGGTACACCATTGGCACATGTTTTTAACATATGGTTGATACATTCCATTGATGATATCTTATGACACATTGTATGGTGTTGATGTACATGGGTGTTGTGCATGATGGGCACACATTTTGGTACATGATGTACTTGGTTGATGTTTTATTCATGATTCTCTTGTTGACATATCTTTTGTTTCATGGTATGGCATGAGTTTTGATGCATGGACAGGTCCAAGGATCGTCATAGAAAGAGAGATTGTTCTATGATCCAGTTGAGCAGTGGCATTTGCAGCTGAAGCATATTGAAGTGGTAGAATATTTTTCATATTGCAGAGAATATAGGGGGACACATATCCATAGGGGGAGTCATTCTTCTTCCCATGATTCTAGGAGGAAAGAGCCCTATATTCGAAGAAAGAGCATAGAGGCATAATTCTAGGGGGAGCGATGGTCATAGGGGGAATATGAGTGATGTATGTTCAACATTACATCAGAGTGATATCCCTTATTAAAAAGGGGAGATATTATTCAGAGGAATATCAAAGGCATTCAGACATGGGGAGCAGCCCCAGGAAGAGTTCAAGTAGGGGGAGCATCCCCAAGGGGAGAATGACCCTTTTCCATTGATGTCAAAGAGGGAGAGATAGTCACATTGATGTGATTGATGAGTATTGATGTAGAGCATGCCTTGTCTACATATTGACATCAATGATTGGTGTTGACATCAATGTTGGTATTTCCATCAATGCCAAAGGGAAAGATTGTTGGGTCATGTTGTCATTGATGCCAAAAGTTTAATTAATTGATGTCAAGTGATTGATTGATGCCAAAGGATTGATTGATTGATGATTGATGTAATATGTATTGTCCTATATGAATATGGATCAATGAGTTGTCATTGATACATGATGCATAGATGAAGATGGATCAATGTGGTTTCATTGGTATATGATGAATTGTTAAATTGATGTAAAGATGACTCATTATTGTCTTATCATGGTTGATAAGGTGTGCAAATGGATGAACTCCAAAGTGGTCCCCTTATGGTGAAAGCCCTCACGGGAAGACACTTTACGATTGAGTTATCCTAGAAGAATGGTTGGAGAACCCATGCTTGTTTGTGGAATAATGAGATGAAGATAAGTGAATTTGTTAGTAAAACTATCCTAGTTGGATAGTTCTTGTCATACCATTTCCGGTGGTATGTGGAATGTTAGATAACTCCTCATGGTTTGAGAGTTATGTCCCTACGAAGATGAAGGACCCTCATATGTAGGCTTGAAGCCCCAAAAGGTCAAACAAGTCAAAGTGCTTGAAAAGAAGAAATTATTATTTAAATGGTAAAGAAAAGTGACATAGTCAAGGAGGAATATTTAAATGATAAAGAAATGGATAACTTTCTAATTATGGAAAGTGGTTAACCCTAAAAATGAGGAAAATAGGTTAAGTGACCTAGAAATAGGTCAAGTGACCGAGAAATGGGTTAAGTGACCTAGAAATAGGTTAAGTGACCTAGAAGTGGGTTAAGTGACCTAGAAGATGCTTCTAAGGAAGCTACTTGGAGAGTATAAATAAGAGGAAAGGGTATCTTGTGTAGTGTATCTCTTAGGGGATCTCTTGTGTATCTCTTAAGCATATATTGAAGATCTATTCTGAGGTAGAGAGTGTATGGAGGATCTCATGGATGCATCAAAGTTTCAGTAAGTATGAGATCATGACGAAAAAAGTATCGAAAGTTTAGAAACCCTAGTTTCTAAAGTATACATGGGATGCAATGAGCCAGGGCACGTACATACGCAAGCTGAATGAGGATAGGGCACATACAGTGGATGAAGTCATGAAGACTTGTGTGTGAGATGGTGTAAGAATATTGAAGACTGAAGCTGGTTCCATGTCTGCATTCTATGGGCTCAAATCTGCCATAGAAATTCTAGTATGGTTACATTATTGTCTTGATGGATACTCTTGCTTGTTGTGTAGTGAATGCTTAAAGAATTCTTGGTATGGCTATTGTGATGCGGTCTATGTTGGTTGATGGAGTGAGCAACACTCTTATGATTCAGTACTAATATGATTGGTATAATATACTGGTTGCTTATACATGATGAGTAGCATTCATATTGTTGAGAAGCATGAGTAAGTTGTTGGAGAGCTTGGATGTGTTGTGATTGGTTATGGGTTAGTTTTCACAGTGAAATACAAAAGAGAATGTGATTGAAGGTTGTAGAGGATTTGAGTTGATATTGAAGATAAAAACCTAAGTAACTCAGATGTGATACACATGCTATAATATAGACTAGCCGTGTACATACGCGGGCTGTACTACTGGTAGGGCGTGTACATATGCATACTGCACTACCGATAGGTCGCGTACCTATTGAAAGATTGATATTTGTTGAGGATTGTTGCCTCATCTCATTTGGTGATGAGGGTGTAAGCTTAGTCTTGCATTATAGATCTAGTGCTCTTGTAGAGTTGTACTCTATTCAGTTGTCGCTGATAAACCCAAGGATTGTAGTCTGTAATAAAAAGAAAATTGTACATACATCTTGTGTTCTTTGTGGTGATGATTTGTTGATGATATATTGCTGATATATGTTTCTAATATATGTTCACATTTAACTGGTTATAAATGACAACAATAATTAATGAGTAAATGATGATTGCTAACTAATGAGTTTTTGTGTAAGAGGGAAGTTTTGAGTGTGTGATGAAAAGAGTCCTACATTTTTTACCCCCCCCGTCTCAGTGTAGTTGATTTGTCCAACATGAAATACGTCTTTGATATTTCTTCCTCAACAACCAAGACTTGATTATTCCAGAAAAACCATGTAACATGGACATGCAAGCTGATCTCGTCACTTGTTGGAGGAGAAATTCCATGTTAGGCAAAGGATAATTATCCTTTACACTTGATTTGTTAAGGTCCTTGAAATCTACACACATCCGAATCTCTCTGGTATTTTTTCTCATAACCACCATATTTGAAAGCCAGTCAGAATGTATGATGGGGTATATTATTCCATATTTCTTCATTTTTTCCAATTCAACCTTTACCAGTGGCTTTAATTTGGGGTTCATCATCCTTATCTTTTGCTTGACATGATTTGATCCTTCTCTCAAAGGAATAATGTGTTGAAATATTGTTTTATCATATGCCTTCAAATCATCATAACTCTATGCGAACACATCGAGATATTCTTTAAAAAGTGCGACATATTGATCAACTTCATCAACCGTGCAATCAACTCCCAAGTTGACATATTTTGGGGAACTATCAGTTCCAATATTAATCTTTCTTGTTTCTTGGAATTTTCAGAGCGATACTTCTTCCAAGATATTTTTAGCATGATCATCTCTTGTAAAAAGAGACTCAGAATGAATACAATTATTCAGAACAACAACAATGTAATTATCCTCATATTCATCATCATTTACCAAGAAATTTTCTAGTTCTTCATCATTCTCAAACACTTGTAAATACTCTTGATTGTTAGGTACAGAAGGTTGGAATATTATTTTTACTTGAAAACATGTTTTTCTCTGAACATCATTTGGGTTCGACAGTGAAGCCTCCAAATCTAACGAATCTTCCTTCTAATTTTTATCCCTTGGGATGAAATAAATGTTAAAATAGATAAAAGATTCCATCAATTCATTAACTCTTTTGAAATATAATTTTAGTCTTTCTTTCTTAATATTATATCTCTGGGTAACTTGATTTATAATCAACTCGGAGTCTCTAGTCACAATCAAATTTTCAATATTAATTTCTTGTGCGAGGAGGCTATAAGGACAATTACAACTCCACTCCCTAAACTTGAGGAGGCTACATCAAATGAAATCCTTCAATAACCCTTAAAATAATGGTATTGATTCTCCATATCCTCAATTTTCTCCATGTCTAGGATAGCATAATTTCCAATCTCGACATTTGCCACTAGTTCATTATCTTTCTTTTTGAAAGAAAACAACCTCCTGGGTTCACCATGAACCTTGATCATTGTTCCGTCTTTATCTGGAAACATCATGCAACTTCCATCATTCATTATGTAGCCTCCGATCATATATGACCAATATATTCCTAGGAGAACTCCATATGCAGGAGGAATATCTACAACTACAATATTGAAAAATGTAATAATATGAGGAGCAACAATGATCCAAGCATAAAAATATTTGATCTCTCCATAAGATGGAATTTGTTGATACTGAGAGGGGGGTGAATTAGTATCAAGTACAATTTAAAACCTTTTTCAACTTATACTTAAACCATTCAATTATATCCAATGAGCAATGAACAACAGTATAAGGGTTACACCAGAACACCACAACACATCATGCACAATATATGAGAAATAATCAATAGTTATTGTTCAAGGGAAGTAATGACTTCCAAAGGTAGCTTCAACTTCCAAATATAAAGGGAGGGATAAAACTCCAAGAGGAAGATACAATCCTCCAATATCAAGAGAGGTTTGACCTCTCCATCCTTTCCCCTTCCTTCCACCCAAGAATATATGAGAGATAATAAAACTTTACACTAAATCATCACCATCAACCAACCATCACATAGAACCTGATAATTCTTTCTCATACTTTTTCAACTTATGAAATTATTAAATTCTTGGAATACTCTGATCCTGTAGATAATATTACTCAATGATTCTCTGAAACTCCTCCAAGTTTCACTCCTTGAATCCTCCCCAAAAAGAAGTTATAGAGAGAATGGTATACCTTATTCAATTCTGGTTTATTCAGGAGAACAAACTTGTACATAATTCCCCATGATCAATATTTAACATCATATTATGAAACTCACATACAAGAAACTAAATTCAGTAATATTTCTAATGAAATTGGTCTCACTTCATTTGGATTCTGTATGAAGAAGTTATGACTGTTTTACCCGGAACACCTATTTATTGACTAGCTTCAGGACTAGTCAAAAACCCTATCTTCCACATAGTGTATCTCCAAAATTGTAGCAAATAAAGAGATAAATTTTTTACCACAGGTACCTTGATATATCTTCTCAATACCATATCAATTTAACCATCTTAATATTTCTAGAAAACACGTTATAGAGAAAATTGTAAGATGACCTGTAAATAACATACCTTAGAACACATCACCAAAAGACTTCATCCTCCCTTGAAATCCGGCCTTCTTTACTTCTGATTTCCTCTGAAATTTGACTTATATATATAATGAATGTATAATGATATGTATTTATACCATTTATGTCAATTCATTTTAACATTAGGGACGACCTGACACTTTCTTATTTTGTAATTCTTTTCTTTAATTATTTCCAGGGCCAACATGTACTTCCTTATTCAATTCACTTTGTCATATTCAAAAATTCATTTCTCCTCAACCAAGAGGATCCACGTGACATGCCACCTACCACTAGAAACAACATGATGTATACTATCCATCCATGGGTGCTGTATCTTCATGTGCACTGTCCTTCATGTCCAAATAAATTCATCAATATTGGGGTCCAAAAACAATGACTAGGGTTGACATCAATAACAACAACCAATCTTCCAACAATCTCCCCCTTTATCATTGATTGAAACACTCATGCTCCCCCTACCATCATGATCCCAATTTGTTTCCCCCTTTTACATCAATGGCTAAGGGTGGGGCTTCTCCCCCCGAGTTTAATGGCAAAAGGTAACTCTCTTCTTTGGGGCTGCTCCCCCTGAACATATAGCACTTAATAACACTTCATTTTTATGGTATATTTCTTCCCTAGAGATTTTTCGTGGTTTTAGGATGTATATGTTACTTGGTCTTCTTGCTGTAGTTGCAACCAATATTCCTAAACCTTCTTCTTTGATTTTTCATCTTTGTGAGTCAAACGTGAGAGTATATCCTTGATCACACATTTTACTAACACTGAGTAGATTATGCTTCAAATCTTCAACCAATAG
>JZKD02S2204824.1:265828-285979 GCA_000966675.3 Picea glauca | reverse complement strand
ATAGTTATTGTTCAAGGGAAGTAATGACTTTCAAAGGTAGCTACAACTTCCAAATATAAAGGGAGGGATAAACCTCCAAGAGGAAGATACAATCCTCCAATATCAAGAGAGGGTTTACCTCTCCATCCTTGCCGCTTCCTTCCACCCAAGTATATATCAAAGATAATAAAACTTTACATTTAATCATCACCATCAACCAACGATCACATAGAACCTGATAATGCTTCCTCAGACTTCTTCAACTTATGAAGTTATTCAATTATTGTAATACTCTGATCTTGTAGATACTATTACTCAATGTATTCTCTGAAAATCCTCCAAGTTTCACTCCTTGAATCCTCCCCAAAAATAAGTTATAGAGAGAATGGTAGACCTTATCCAATTCTGGTTTATTCAGGAGAACAAACTTGTAAATAATTCATCGCACTCAATATTTAACATGCCATTCTAAAACTCCCACAAAAGAAACTACAGTCTGTACTTTTTCCAATTAATTTGGTCTCACTTCATTTGGATTCTCTATGAATAAGTTATGACTGTTTTACCTGGAACACCTGTTTATTGACTAGCTTCAGGTCTAGTAAAAAACCCTATCTTCCACAGAGTGTATCTCTAAAATTGTAGTGAATGAAGAGTTAAATTTTTTAACACAGGTACCTTGCTATGTCTTCTCAATACCTTATCAATTTCACCATCTAAATATTTCTATAAAACAAGTTATAGAGAAAGTGGTAAGATGACCTGTAAATAACATACCTTAGAACACATCACCAAAAGACTTCATCCTTCCTTGAAATTCGACCTTCTTTACTTATGATTTCCTCTGAAATTCGACTTATATATATAATGAATGTATAATGATGTATTTTTACCATTTATGTCACTTCGTTTTAACATTAGGTCCAACTTGACACTTTCTTCTTTTGTAATTTGTTTCTTTAATTATTTCCAGGGCCGACATGTACCTAAACCAGATCTGTAAATATACTTCATAAATAACCAAGAATAAACCCAATTTTAATTTTCCGAGAGGAATTCAAATACCCAATTTATTTTTCCAAATTCAGCTCGTAAAGCTTTATATATGAACTTGAAGTGCGCCGCCCTCTTTTTCTTCCCTAGAAAAGATTTCGCAAAAAGAGAAAACAAATCTTTCCTTCTTTGGCCAAGGAAAGTGCTCTGATAACAATTGTTAAGTACCTAAACCAGATCTTTAAATATAATTCATAAATAACCAAGAATAAACCATAAACCATTCACCATAACATTAACACAAGAAATAGAGAAAACCATTGAGGTAGGGTAACACCATATATTAATCCTTATGGAAGGATAAAACTCCTCAAGCAATCCTTGCTTGTACAATCAGAATATTTTTCACTATGTTCCATTACATTGCCTACACTTCTTTATATAGCTCACCCTATCTCCTAGGAACCTTCTAGAGAGCCTTCTCACATTTATTACATCCAACTATCATAGTGGGCCTTTATTAATATAGTGGGCCTAGTCCACCTTACATTGAATGACCACATTCCCATATATTAATTGAATTCCACTAATAACACATAACTACATTCCCATTGGGTACCTCCCTATGTACCCCATATTACCTCCCTAGGTATACTATAGTCCACCCGTTTCAATCATGATTTCTTTCATCTTCGTGGCTTTAGTCATTGATTACTCCAGGGTATCCATTTGGGATGTTCTAATAGCAAACTTTAGATTTGGTGGCATGACATTTTTATAACAACCAAGTATCACTGGGTCATTCGACCTTTTATCTTTTGGAATATTATTCAAAGTTTTATTGAATCTGAGATTGAAATCTCGTATTCTCTCATTCTTATTTAAACCAATCTAGGTGAAATTAGTGATAAGTGTATGATACGCGACTGGGGAGCGAACATATTTAGAAACATGGCTTCAAGATCATCGAATGAATCAATTGATCTAGTGGGTAATGTTGTGTACCATTCATAAGCTTGACCCAATAAGGTTTGAAGAAACAACCTTACCATCACATCATCATGTTCAACAAGATGAAAATCACAAACATCTAGGAATAAATCACGGTGTATTTTCGCATCAATTGTTCCATCTCCGGAAAATTCTTTGAGAGTACCCTTAGGGAGAACATGGAGGTCGTGTTTCTCTCCTAGAAGATCGAGGGGGGAATCTCTTATTCTTCTCCGGTATCCAAATCTTCTCCCTTCTTGATTTATTCCACCACCTCCTCTACCTCCTTGTATTTATTCATGAGGTTCTCTTCGTGGTTCTTCTCATGGTTCTTTATGCCTTTCTTCATTTATTCCCTCCATGTTTGGAGGTATTTCAGGAATATGTTTTTCGCTTCCTAGAATATGCAGTTGCTTGCTTTTACTTTTGGTGATAGGTCCCTTGTATTTGTCCAGCTTCAATTCCAACCTTGTTATTGTGCTCTTTGAGCTTGTATTTCATTTCTTCGGTCTTGTCTTTCCTCTCTCCTCTATATTTAGAGGATTTATCTTTATTATTCTTGAACCAATGTCTACCAAGATCTTTCCAATTCTTCCCTGGTCTCAACTGTTGTTATTACAATATTATATAGCTTATGGAAAACACTTCGTTGATTATTCAATCCAATTTATAACTAGGGCTGATTAGCCTGAGGAAAAGTTATGTATTTTCAAAAGATGCTAAACCAAATTTCAAATTTTCAGTTGGTTCCCCAGTATGGTCACCAAAATTGTTGATGCTTGAATCCATTAGGATCGAAACAACAACCTCACAAGGATGTGAATCCTCCTGCATTTTTAAGAGGTGGTACTCCTCATTGTTTTATAATATTATTTGACACTCTATATTTCCAAAACGATATAGGACTTTGAGAAAGTACACTATTATACTCAAATAAAGATAAAGTTGCAGAAAAATAAAAACGTTTTATTTTAAAGAGAATTCCTGAGAGATGACTAGGAACCTCATGCATCACACATTTGAAAACATAAGAGAACTTTGATAGAGTGAACACATGTATATCTCAAAGGAATAAAGTGATAGACCAATATCAAATATTTTATACTCAAAACTCAAAGTTATAAAACACCGTCTAAATTGATCATGACTTAGTTCTCTTGGATTTCTGAAAAAAATATTAAAGTCTATTACAATGCTTTGAAATTGAAATGTGTTTGTCCAGAGGACTAGGATTAGGGCTCCCATGCACCATAAAAGAAAATATAAAAAAGAAATATACTTTGGAGAGAAGAAGGTGGGAAAAGGAAGAGTAGTAAGACCTTGAATGAAGACAAAAGGAAATTATTAGATTTCGATTAAACCTTTCTAATCAAAGAATTGGAATAACTGGATGAAAAACTGATAAGGAAAGAAAAATGTGATCAACATAAACTTACTATGATGGTATCTCTCTTTCTTCACTTGCTTGATGTTGTCCTTTTATTTTCCTCGTTGACAATTACATGAACTGTCTCAATTGCTGTTTCTTGTCCCTCTTTAGTTAATTTATTGATTTCCCTCTTAAACCAATCTTCAATGTAATTATTAATTGGCACAAATTTATCTCATGCCTAATTTCGATATTAAACAATTCACCTTCTAAATCTCTTAGGTCATGAGAAATATCGTGGATCGGTTCCTCAATATCTTGATTTTTCATAGAATAATAGATAAGACAATTATCTATCTCTTCTTCACCATATTCAATTATGCCATTAAATTTATCAGATGATAATACCTTTAGTATCTCCACGTGTTCATCAAATTGCTACCTTGTCATAAACATTGAATTGAAGATTAATTTAGGATCTTGCACCTCACCAGTGCTTCTTGCTAAATCTATTTCTGTGAGCCTTCTAAATAATTCTTCTCTTTTCACTATAGCTTCATTGCATGCTTGGAAAATGTTTCTCAAATTCTTGATCTTTTCTTTCCAACAAGCATTCAACTGTTTGATCCGACTAGGAGAAGGCATATCTTCTTCACTCCTCTGTAAGTCTGTCATATTTGAGACTTTTATCCAAAATGGTAAAACAACATCTGTGTACAATCCTGCTTCATTCCTAAAATCAAATTGGAGATAATCATGAAATGCATGTGCTCTTGACCCAAAAGAAACAATATTTTTAGATACTTCCCAGGCCTTTATTATCAATGACATTCTCTTTTTAATATTTTTCTCAACATAATTTCAAATCGCTGTAAGAAAACTTGATGATCCCTTTAACTTGATACTAGTTGTAGTTGGTTTAATCATTGTCAAAGGATTGGCCAATATGGGAAGAGGCATCAATGCAGTCTCCAATTCTTTGATATTTTCTTTTAAGCTGGCATTCTCATCCTCTAAACCATCAATGGAATCATCAAGTGTGTCCCCGATTACCTCATGAATTTTGGAAATATGGGATGGTCGCATATACTTGAGGTCAACCTCTAAACGAAATTTTCCTTTCTTATTTTTCTAGTCAATTATTTCTATAATCATCCTTTTATATTCTTTGTCAAAAATAGGGCTATGAAAAGTGAAGGATTCTTCCTCACTAAAGGTTTCATTCCCAATAAATTCCAGTAAAGAATCTTGTTGAGCAACATGCTCCTCATTTTCTATTGTAGGAAATATTTTTTCAATGTCTGCTTCTAGTTCCATATCTTCCAAGGAAAATATGTGGATATCATTCTTTATAATATTATTTTCTTCCTCTTGCACTGGGGTTTTCCTCTTCTTTCTCACATAAAATTTGCGTGAACTTTTGATTTTTCCAGACGGAGGATTCTTGTCTCCCCCTCCACTGGAACTATTGTAGACAATAGTTTTAATTGGGTGGGCCACTTCAGCCTTTCTCCTGGAGGTAGCATTCTTAGGAGTGATAACTGGATATTGAGCGCTTCTTTCATTGGGTTTTTTTCCTTTTTTTCTTGCAAATATCATTACTTCTAAGTAATGTTTCTAAATCGCCATATTTATTTACATGAGTGCTTTCGTTGTTGACTTCTTCTTCTTTGCTTGAGACAATTTGAATGAAAGGGTTACTAAACCCTATTGATAACATATGTCCAACAAAGGTTTTGTTTGGATCAAAACCTTTGATTTTTTCATCATACTTCAAACTCACATTGTTAAAATGATTTGGAAATTCATCAATTTTATTTATATTTAAAAAAAAAATTCATTGATCTTCTATGGTAGGGGAATACAATTCTTTTTCCTTTTTTCATGGAAAAAGTGCAACCAGAAATTATATTGCCTGAATACCTCTGTAATAAATAGTTTATCAGGTACATAATGTGGAAGGAAAGAAGTATTTTCTTTTGAACAAAATATCCTTATGATATTATGATTCTCCATTTTCTGTATTGTCCTCTTTTTCTCTAAAAATTTGGTAGCTTCAACAAATATCCTGGGAGTGTTTTCTCCTAACAAAAGTTTTTGAAGATTGAAACAAATTCATTATACATTTCATAGAAAGATAAAGGGGTTTTATGCCTCCATAGTGCCTGATACCAAAAGGTAACGAGATCTGCTTCACAATTTTCCCTTTTACTGATGGTCAAATTTCAGAATTGGCAACAATGTATGATAAAAAATATCAAATAAGAGGCTGTAAATAATTTTCTATCCTTTTTGTAATGCGACAATTGGGAAGAAATTTTGATAGAAATGAGCTTTCCCCAATCAAAGATATCCCGTTATTGGACTTTAAAATACATAATATATAAAATCATCTGAGATATAGAAGTAGTGTTCTCCTGACTTGTTACTCTGGTGAGTAGCCATGAAATTTCTCGATAGGGATTCTTTAGAGATTCAACCTAGATTCTGGTTATGTCTACTGGGATAGATGCAAGATTATCCAAATGCTCCGGCAGGAGGTCAAGCCCATTGTTATGTTTCTTCAATAATTCTCTGCAATCTTCACATTTGAAAGTATGAGTCAACTCTGGAAGCTTTAACATCTTGCGAAAGACTTGAGGTGAAAGAAAAATTGGAGAATGTCCCTGAAGATGTATGATTATTTGATTCGGTACGTACTTGTCCACACATAATGCAACGATTTAATTACAATAAAAAACCTCTAGAACACAACCAACACAAGCAATTCCATATGTCCAAATTAAGTTCCTATGTTTCTATGCAGTAGGAGGGGAGGAATAATACCAGTATGCTCTTGACCGCTGGAAGTTTTGATCTTCATGGAAAAAAATATTCAGAGTGTCACCACAGAACTGCTTTTGAGCTGATGCTACCATTAAGTTGATGAAACTATTTCTTCATCTAGATAATGATCTCAAATAAACCTTTTCAGAAAGATAATGGTAGTTTAATCCCTTGGAAAGTGAAGATTAAATGATAATTTAATGAAAAATTCCTCGAGCCTTTCGCCATTAATGATAATATTTTTGGGGCCTTCACAATAGTTGTTAGCATTTAAACAATACTTAATGAGTATTGGGAAAAGCAAAAAAATGGCGGGGATGAGTGTGAGATAATTCAAATATAAGATTTTCGCCAACCTGTGAACCCGCCAACCCGCGATTATATAGATGACTAAAAATATACTAAGTGTGAGGAACGGTCAGACAGACTTGTGTGCATGAAAAATCGAATACTTTGGAGCTCGAAATTCGCGACGAGGATAAAGGTTAAGTTATGGTCAAAGTGTAGATCATGAAAGTTTGAGGGTCATGGAAAAAGGAGAGAAAATGTTTGAGCCCACGAACTTGCGAAATTTAAGAAAAAATCTAAGTGTTGGAATGGACTTGTGTATAAGTAAGTGAATGGAAATGAAAATGAGACAACCCACGGACCCGCGAACTGAAATATGGCTAAGTATAGTAACCTAGAAAGGGAAAAAAAAGGGATAAAAGGAAATGGGAATAAGGGGAGGTATAGAAGGGGGAAAAGAAAATGAGTAAAGAAGTGGGGAAAATAGAACGTGGAAGGGAAAATTGGAAGCACGAAAAGGTCTCAATAGTTAGCCACCCAGGTAATATATACATGTAGTTGGGATTGTAATTAATTTCAAATTAGTCAAGGAAGTATTCCAATATTCAAAAAAATTGAGCAGGAAGTAGCATGAATTCATAAACAACTTTTTCAAAAAGAAAAAAAATAGAATTAACCCACCCCTACTTTTTCTTGATAGGAAAATCCCCAAGAAAACTAGAGATAGAGATAATAATTTTAAGATTTTGGTTGAAACCCATTTCAAGAGTGAAATATTACCTCTAATGAGTCAAACAAACCAACAACAATTTTGGTTCTTGGGTCCAACAAGGTCTCTACATCCTCAGTTATGGTGAGATTGGATACAATAGGTTTAGTTTTTAGCTTGATACAATTAACAATTGCTTCTCTGCAATAAAAAATTTCAATCGGCTCCAAATGAATTAAGTCAAATTCATGACTGGCCAAAATTAATGTGTAAATTTATCTTCAAGAGCTCATTTATAAACATGAAACTCCAAAATTCCTCCAACATAAATTGTATTAAGAAAAAAACTATTGAGCAATTGCTCAAGTTATTAGGCCTAGACACCAACGTAACACCTATCGAGAACCAATGGCTAAACCAAGAATGAATGGAAAGGAAGGCGACACTTTTAAGGGGGGCATGTCATGAATTGAATTGATCTTTTCGAGGTTAATTTCTATGCCTACCTAATCTGGAAAATCCATCAAATACTTACCTATGATCCATGGATGGTAAGTGGGGTAAACCATAGCCCTAAGGAGAATGAGAGTTGGACCTGTGACATACTTGAATTTGGGGGAGAGTACACATGATTGGCATCAAGACCAATTGAAATAGCCATATGTACAAAGTTATTACAAATTCAGAGTTAAATAACCACGTGGATCTGCCACCATTTCTTACCTAATGATTTCTTTTCCCAAGGCTCGAACCTTAAATTTATTAAATATGTTATTTATATGGAAAGTTAAATAACCAAATGGCCAATGTTAAATTACACCTCTTCAAAAAATTGATTACCTAGAACGTAGATAATTATTTAAATTTGGTCAAAATGGGATGCAAAGAAGCATGTGCATGATGTTTAAAATACCAAAAATACAAACAACCTCACCTTTTGTACACATGTTTTTATACATAAAAGTTATGGATTTAAGCATTAGAAATACATAATCTATTATGGCATGTCTTCTAACTTTGATACAATAGGGTTTACATCTGAAACTTTGTCAAACATCAAAGCTTTAGTTGTCTTTATGACAAATTTGTTTGATATTTTAAGTAAAAACACATAAGATACACAATACAATAGAGACATAGATATACGTGGTTCACCCAGTGTGGGCTATGTCCACCAGAGAAATTGCTAGGTCCTTCCTTTATTATTATCCAACAAATGAAGGGTTACAACCTACAACACACCCGCTGTAACTTCCTCTTCTTTTTCTCACAGTCTCCTCACTCAGAATACAATATTCATAATGATACATAGCTGCAATACATTTCCCTCATAAAAGAGAGTTTCCTTCTAGGGGAAAAAAACGTAGAATAACTTCTACCGTCAAATCTGTGAACTTATAATGATCGGTCCAGATTTACTATGAAAAACAATATACATTTACAAGGCAATTTTTCCTTTAGGGGACCCCACAGGGGGGTAACCCATCCCTGCACTCCCCCGCATGGAGGAGTGTACATTCTTCTGGGGTGTAAAGTCTTCAAGGGGTATAAACACGACTGAAAACTAAGACCTCTGAATCAGGAAGATATTCAGACTCCACAACCAACAAACTGACCCATGTAGAGTGCATGGTGGATATATCACCATCTTCTAGTAAATAATTTAATCAGAGCAACATGACAAAATACTCAATACATAATGATGTTATGTATGTAGTATTGCATTAATTATATATTTGTATATATTTGTCTTTTATATATATATATATATATATATATATATATATATATATATATATATATATATATATACTCTCTGCTTACCAATGCATATTTCTCGATCTTTGTGGTGATGTAAATTGCTTGGCATAAAATTCATGGAGTAAGGAACAATGACATTTCGTGCTATAGTGATAAACAATTAGTCTAATTAAGATATTATATAGACTCATAAAAACATTGTGTTTGTGTGATTTCTCCAATTTATGTGAAGTTAGTTGCTTATTGCTCATGCCAGTGTCACTGTGTTTTATTTACTATCTTTTAAATAAATTTTCGGCACCCACTACTATTAATTTGATTTAGGAATATCGATGCAAAAAGAATCTGACAATGGTAATCATGAACTTGTGAAATGGTTGGCATTCAATACTATAGATGGTTTTCTATATTTATATTGATAGGGATTTCATCATTATAATTGTTTTTTTTCTATTCACTTGGAAATACTTTGAGACACACTTATTGCGTAGAAATGAATTTTCTATTGCTCAATACAAAGAAGATGTGTAATTTATTTCATGATCAACATGGAGTTGACACGTAACATTTAAAATAAATATTTTTTTTTAACAAAAACTGGGAAATTTGTATTATCAAAAAAGCGCGGTTGAAACCACCGAGGAGTTAAAAACTTCTTCAAAATTCAAGTCAGCCAAGGGCCTCAATTAAACCACTATTACAAGCTACTAATGTCTATTTCAAATACTCAAACGAAAACTTCACATAAAACAACCTTACTGAATACACACGAAAAAAAACTTTGAGAATATAAGTGAAGACACACTGCATCTAAATTAGCATGTTGGGGAGGAGCTCGCCAAATTGGTTAAGTTATGGGATTGAACTATTGTTACCATTTTTTGAGATGTGGCATGTGATTTCTTCTTCTTTATTACTACCATCCAACCTTTATTTGTAGATGTTGAAGTACTTGTGGTGCCTGTGTTTCCTAGATTGTCTTGATCTGGAGATTCTAATTTTTCTTTATCCAATACCCCAACATAATCATCCCAATATTCCCAGTGAGATGATGGATGAGGAGAAGATAGGAATCAAGGTCCCTCATCTGAATCTTGAGGAGAGGACACCTCATTCTTTGACTTCTGATTGGATTCTAGACTAGATAACAAAGTTGGCAGAGGAGGAGGATCTGGCTGGGACATATTTTCACTGACTTGAAGAGGCTTCAAGATAAATTGATGGATGTCATTTGATCCCACCCACCAAGTGGATTTTCTAGCTTTTGATTATTCTTAGGCCCTTTAGGACAATTGATTGCAGGATGTCCCATTTCAAAACAAGATATGTAATGCAAGGAAACTCTCTCATAGTCTAGTATCTGAGACCAAGAATAATTTTTACTAGTAAGATTAACTTCAGTTGGGAATCCTTTACTGAAGTCCATTTCCACACAAATATGATCAAAAGTGGAGGTGTTGTTCCTTGAAGTTTCAGGACATGCAAAGTAGAATTTTACCAACGCCGAACCAATGGCTTCAAGTGAAGGTAAACCCTATAAATGCAAGGGAAGATTGGGAAGCCTCACCCAAACATGAACTGAAGAGAGAATACTAGTAGCTAGATTGAAAGACGAAGTCTAGGGTTTCATGCACAAACCTTAGTTTCCCAAAAACCACAGACCATAGTTGAGAATCAGATCATGGTATTACTCAATTTAGAACTCAACAATGAAGAATCCTTTAGCATAAGGATGAATGAAAGGTTTCTCCTGCATGATAGCTGGAATCCAAGTAGCCAATATACAATTGTTGAGATCAATTAACTTTGGCCAAAAACCATTAAAATTACAGACCAAACTCATGGATCTGTAGTATTCTTCCTCCTCCTCAACATCTTGACCCATGGGAATGACAAGGGGAGGGGCTTCTTGAACCAGAAGAGATGGAGAGTAAGAAGCAGAGCTCCATTGAACAAGCTCACAAAAAGAGGCCCCAAACTGCGAAGCAGAAAATAGCATGGACATTGAAAAGGATGGAGGAACAACCTAGCTGCTTGGGGCACCTGCAGAGAGGGACACAACCGCAACCATTGGAGGTGAATAATGTGGGCTGCACGATCGAATCGCATAGAGGCCATGAGAGGTGAGGGTTAAACCCTAGCCATCATGCACTAGAGGAAGAGCGACACCTTCACGACCATTCTTTATCGAGAGCTCAATGTTCTTTGTAACTTACAACATTTAAAATAAATATTAATAACAAAAAAATATTTCAATGTTGACCATAAATAAAATATTTCAAGATACACCTTAAGTGAAATAATTCTATATCAAATTTATATAGAGAGTGAAATAGAGTGAGAGTAATTGAAAATAAAACAATTATTATTCCATTGATACGTGCTTTCTACTTCTCAGTATGATGTATTATTCCATTGATACATGTTTTCTACTTCTTAGTATGATGGAGATGTGTAATTCATTCAATACTTTAATATGGAGTTGACATGTGACATTTAAAAAAAATATTAATAATAAGTTTTTTAATATTATATACATATACATACATATGCATAAAGCAATTGAAAATAAAAAAATTCTTACTTACATACATATGCATAAAGCAATTGAAAGTAAAAAAATTCTTATTGCACCAAAAGACACTTTCTAGAGTGAAAAAAAAGTATTAATAACAAAATAAATTCTTATTTTTATTACACATATAAGGGAGATGTGTAATTCCTTCAATGCTTAAGGCCAAACACAAACCATCTTATCTTTGAATCTATCATGCACTTAGAGGAATTAAATCCCTTGAGGTGAACACATTTACTTTGTGCTCTAAAAAAAAGTTTGCACCTCAAGGGATTTGATGCCTCTCAACTCATGATAAATACGAAGTTAAGATGGATATTTTAATACCTTCAATAAAGAGATGTAATATCTTCAGAGTGATAAGAAATGCTTCCATAGCACTTGATTCGACACAAATTCAGGCCACTGACATTTTTTCCATGGAATTTTTTCCCAAGGGACATCATGACCGCTCACATATTTGAAAGAAAAATTCAGACTATCAATTCTTTTCTTGCATGTAGAATTACAAATTCATACATTCCTTATGTTTTTTATGTTTTTGGGAAACCTGTAATAGTAGTGGTCTTTTATAGAAATACAAAATAGTAGGAAAAAATGAAAATATTTATCCTGATTAAAATCAACAAATGGTTTCTGTGTTTTTGAAGCCACTCAAGAAAACATTATACCATGGAAAATGATATATAAACAAAGAAATAGGAAGACAACAATTATGTTGTGAAGAGTAATTGTTCATAAGAAAGAGATTTATTACGTATTTGGTATAGTGGGGATAGGGAAAAAGAGGCACATGGACAACATATGTGAAGTGTTTTTATTATAATGGTGAAGGATTTAGGTTTGTGACATTGATTAAGAGAATTAATAATACATTTTTTCTGTAGTCTCTTTCCTCCACTAGAATAACCACGACATAGAATGCACGTGCCATTCTCAATTTTGCAGAGATCTTCTTGGAGAAGGTGTCTACCAAGACTAGAGCTAGAAATGGTAGATAAATAAGAGGACAAGGAAATGAAAAACTTTAGCCCACCTCCTTACCAAATTCTTGCTAGCAAAAAATTTCATCTTTGCAATTTTGGTTGTTATTGCTTAGCAATGATGAACTTAATAACAAATGACATTTCCAATGAAACAATTCATATTGCTTTCCAAAACTATGAAGTTTGTTCATGGTCATTCTTCTTGTTGTACCTTCTCTCTTTGACATCTAGAGTCTCTTAACACTCTCTCTCGAGCAAGGACTTGCTACTTCACAACCTATCTTGTTTCAATTAAAAAATGTATGGAGTTACTTAATATGATCGTGACTCATTTTCAAATGATGTATTTGTGTATTATATTTTAATAATACTCTCTTTAGTTAAATAATAATCATAACGATAGTCTTTGGAAATATATTTCTATTTAATATAACTTTAATGAACTTTTCATATAAAAGTTTGGGTTTTTTAAAAAGAAACATGTAGGTTTATATTAGTTAAAAGTTGATGGCTATACATCGGTCATTAAAATTTATGACAAAAACTTGGTTCTACTATCTCAAATGATTTTTACAAGTTTAACAAATTTTGAACTTCCTAAAATACTAATTTTTTCTTCCTACTAGTTGGTAAGTTTGTATTTTAACAACCAACTTGCTAATATTATATATCTACAAAACATAAAGTAACAAATTAAAAAGCAGTTTATTGTTTGTCATGGATGTTATCAATAGATTACATACATGCTTATGGGTTTGTTTGTTTCTCCATTCGTATCTACGGGAGGGAGAGATTGAGGTAACATCCTTTCCACTAGGTGATGCACTTATTCTCGATCATGTACTCAACCAACTACACAATTTGGTTTCTTCTCATAGAGTGCATAACTAACAACTAACAACTCACAACATTAACATAAATTTATCAACTTAAAGAATTCCAAGAAGAAATTAAAGTCATCAAAAATTGGAAACAAGAAACAATACCATTAAACAAGGACACACGATTATTTGTTAACTAGACATAATTTTATCATTTATAGTCTCATTACATTTACTAGACAGTTTGGCACAATTCTCATTCTGATTCAATGATTGGTGTATGTTCATTGTTCCCCACTGTGAACCCCACAACTGGTGTCTCTTTCTTTGTTCTCTTTTCTTGCGGATGTCCCATGTCTGTTTCCTTGTTTCTATCTTCCCCTTTGTCATGTCCCAATTTTTGAGTTCCCTAGTTTTGTAGTAGAAG
Source organism: Picea glauca (assembly GCA_000966675.3). Classification (NCBI taxonomy): domain Eukaryota; kingdom Viridiplantae; phylum Streptophyta; class Pinopsida; order Pinales; family Pinaceae; genus Picea; species Picea glauca. The sequence continues at coordinate 272,255 of JZKD02S2204824.1, read as the reverse complement.
GGACTCCCGTGACTTGTCAATGGAGAAATATGTGTGAAAAGGGGGTCATTTAATGTCACTTAGTTAGGAGATATTATATTATTAAAGTGACATTGTAGAAATTAAAGGAACTTTAGATTAATAAGTTACTTAATTATTATTAAAATGACTATTAATCCTAAAGTGATAATTGGAGGGAAAATAAGGACTATATTTGATTTAGTAAAAAATGGGAAAGTTCTAGAAGATTTATTTAGTAAAAAAAGGGGAAAATTCTAGAAGGTGTGGAGGAAGGATCTAGAAGGGTTTGGAAAAGTATAAAAGAAGGGTAACCCATCACTTCTCATTATTATGACTTGATATCTTATTGAGTGCTCTTGTAGCTAACGTTTTCGTTGTAGCTCACTTGTAGCTAACCCTTCCACTACTGGTCTGGTTTTGGTGGTGCAATATCCACCCTAGATAGACAAGAGAGGAATCCATCTAGGATTTCCATTGGAGCTAGACAAGAAGGAGGAGGATCCATATAGGGTCTTCATTGGAGCTTCACTTGGGAGTTTGGCCTATTTATGGAGGAATACCAAAGTGCACATGAGGTTTATATATTTCTCTGGACATGGTCGAGCTCAGACACCATGGATTTCAAGAGGGTTTTAGAGAACCAGGTCGAAGAAACCACTGGAGGTTGAGCTAGGTTTTTTCTATGAGGCCCCTCTAGACACCTCACAATTGTCACGTGAGGACCTCTGCAGATAGGGATTGCAGCAGCTTGGAAGATCAGGTTTACGAGGGGCTGAGGATAGGATTGGAAGGCCACTTGCAGAAGGATATTAATGGATTAGAGTAGTGTCAAGTTCAGTGAGTCTTGGGATAATATATTGGCATCATTCCATGTTGTTCCTATGTTTTTTCTGTAGTAGATTGTGTAGTTTCCTGGAAGCCAATATATTTGTGTTGTGCAACTGTTATTACAACCATTGATATCATAGTATTTGTTTTGTGAGTTTCCATCCATAATAATATGCCATGTTGTTTGCTCTATTTTCTGTGTAATGGATGTATGATATATGTTTGACAATATTCCTCATTGAGAAAGCTATTTGTAAGAAGTTAACAACACATTCACATAAAAATAAATAACAAATTTGGGGCAAAAAACATAATTCCCCCTCCTAGCATGGTTAGGGAATTTACACCCTTTCTTGCACCAACTACTCTCTGTTTTCTTTCCCCACCTTTCTTGGATGTCAAACCATCCCTCCAACCATTTTGTTTTTCAATCATTTCTTATTTTCTCCCGAAGATGAGTTGGATGTGAGGTAGTTTCAACAATTCAAACTCTTAACTATTTTCTAAATGTGCGTTGGAAAATTCGATATCTATGACGATTAACTTATTCAAATCATTTCAAGAGACTTGTCTTCCATCACATGGTTTCCCACCAATTGTCACAAAATTCTTGCAAGACACGTGGAGTTATGATCCACAACACTCTAATAGAATTTCACCTCTCCTGGAGTTGCAACGATGGTGTTGTAGCAACGTGTTTTACAACACGGGTGTTAAAGAAATGGAATTCTCAGCGCTGGTGTTGGAGCAACGTGATTTACAACATGAGTGTTGCAACAACATTGTTACAACAATGTGAATTGCAGTTCTGGTGTTGCAGTAATGTGATTTACAACATGAGTGTTGTAGCAACAAGTGTTACAACACTGGTGTCGAAACAATGTCACTTAAAACATGGGTATCACAACAATGAGAGTTGCATCACTCACTTTTAGAATTGGTGTTACAACAATGGGAGTTGTGATGCATGGGCATCGTCAACATCAAGCGAGCCAGCGCGGAAGTGAAGGACAACTGGACAAGCGCCAAAACAATTTTGAAAATCGTCTTGAAGTTGTTGTGCGATCTTAAATGTAGTCATTAAGAAGAGGCACACTTGTACAATGTAAATGGACCTTGAGCCTTTAGTTCTCTTCCTTAGTAGGTAGAAGGCATTTAAAGTAGTAAATGTAGGTAGATAGAATTAAATTCTAGATTACACAGCTTTAGAGCGCAAGAGGGAAATGGGATATAGACACCCTCATTGTGCATTGTAAGTTATTTAGAAGCAATTGAGCATAGAGGAGAAGCAGAGAAGATGTGTAAGAACACCCATGCACAAATATTTGGATTTATAGAAGAGTTGATTCAAATTCATGGTTTGTGTTGGTTCTCTGTGTATTGATGTTGAATGGTATGCTCATGCATGTCTGCTTCTTGTTACACATTTGCTTTTGTGTGTTGTGTATATCATTTCATGTTTGAGTTTGAAGTCTGAAAGGAAGAAGGAATGAGTTTCAATTATTTCTCTATCTGAGAAAGGATTCCTGCAAGGGGTGCAGTCGAATTGTCTGCAAGGAGTGCGTTGACAGAGAGTTCAGATAGAGTCACTTTTGTTCTCATTCACTCAGAAGTGCAGGTTTAGCACAAGAGCCGTGCAAGGAGTGCGCAGGCCAAGTGAAGCTTCATGGTTGTGAACCTGAGCGAAGCATTGAGGGACTTCTACTACAGGTGTGCGCAGAGTCGAAAGGATTCAAGCACTTGAAGTGTTTGAAGGTTGTCGCAAGGAGTGCGTGCAAGATTCTTTTCTAAGGCTCAGTTTTATAAGAAAGCTAAGGAGGTATAGGACCTTCGAGGAATCATCAAGAGAATCACAGGGAGCTTGTGCGTGAAGTGTTTAAGAAGCATCGTAGTTTTTCACGCAAGTAGACGAGTTCCGCGGAGAAACACTTAGTCATTTCGCAGATTTCATCCAGAGGAACGGACGGTCGATATTCTCCGAGGAGGATTCATGAAATTCCATGAGCCGTGAGATCTCAGGAAGAAGCAGAGAAGTTACAACGCAAGTGTGGAAAGGTTCAAAGCTCAGGAGAGGCAAGACCGTAGATCCGAGTCACAAGGGTCGTCAAATTTACACGTGTATTCGCATATCAGAGTTTCGTGGGTTGAAACTCTGTAATATTGCAACGGGAATCACGAAATCATGATACACGATATCTCGACAGTCAAGGATTGTGTGGGGCCACAGGAGTTAGCGAGGTGGACAGGTGGCACGCCTTATCGGGGTTTCGCAGTGAGAAGTCTCGAAACATTTGCATCAGGATTCGCGATCCCGCGAAGTCTAAAATCTCGATAGAGGTGACGGGACATTGAAGGGTCAAACTCATGCATGCATCGAAGTTTCGGCATATTGGGACTTGGGGTTTTGAAAACCAAGTTACTTGACATCGCGAGTGCCAAATTCGCGATAGAGGGAATCCCGATAGGTAAAGGTCAGCGTTGACTGGTTCTCGGGTCTCAGGGATTCGAGAGACCTACGCTCAACCATTTGATTCGTGAAGTCACAAGTTCCGATCTACCGAGTGTAAAGAGGAGATCCCGTGGAGATTGTTGTGGATGCAGAATTCCCGATAGGGAATTAGAAGAGCCTTAGAGTTCTTCGTGCCTTGTAAGAGGAAAGATCCTGTGTGCATGCCGACCTTCTGACCTGCGGGTTGTGAGGTTGTGGGCATCGCCGTCAGTGTGGTATCGGAGCGCAAAAAGTTTCTTTTCTTTATGTAGCAGAGAAGAAGAGAATTCACCATGCCGCCCAGGAGAAGGGACATGCAATCACCCGATCCAGAGGATAGGGAAATGCCGAGAAGAAGAGGCAGACATATGATAGATCCAACGATGGAGAGAGAAATGCGTGATCTGCGAGCCAGGCTCGAAGACATGGAGACAACGCAAAGGCACACAGTCAGTGCGGGGGATCTTAGTGATTCTGAAAGTGAAGCTGAGGCTGAGAAAGAAGAAGAAGTTGCAGTTGAAGATGCATCAAATGAACGTTTGATCAGAGCTATTGCAAGGATGGGTGCAAGAGAAAAAATGGACATTCTAGTTTATGAGGGAAACTTGGATGCAAAGGAGCTTATAGACTGGATTAGAGCTCTAGACACATACTTTGACTATGAAGATGTCGAGGAAGACAAGAAAGTCAAGCATGCTATTACAAGATTTAAGGGACATGCAACATTGTGGTGGGATGAACTACAAGCTGATAGACGCTGCAAGGGTAAGCAGAAAATCAAGAGCTGGGATCGAATGATCGTGAAGATGAAGGCAAAATTCATCCCCAAAGATTATCAAATTACTCTATTCATGAGAATGAAGAACCTGAGACAGAAGATGATGACACTGAAAGAATACACTGAGGAATTATATAAACTGAACATCAGGGCAGGTCATCGGGAGAGAGATGATGAGAAAGTTTCCAGATACATGAATGGCCTGAGATATGATATCCAGGATGAGATGAGCATGGTAACCATCTGAACGGTGGAAGATTCTTATCAGATGGCTCTGAAAGATGAGGAGAAGCTAAGTCAAAAATAGAGTCAGAGGGGCCGAGGGAGAAGTCAACCCAGAGGCAAATTAGTTGCCGAGGACAAATATTAGAAGCCCAAGGAGGATTGGAAGTTCAGGTCTGAGCCTAAATGCAAATGAACTGAGAGAGGTGGAACCTCACAGAGACGGCCATATGTTGAACAACGAGGGTAGCATACTGAGCAGAGAGGAGATTATGATGACAACAACACTTTTCCTCGAACTAGAGGCAGAGGAAGAGGAAGAGGTGGAGTAATCACATGCTTCACATGTGGAAAGAATGGGCACAAGTCTTATGAGTGTTTAGAAAAAAAGAAAGAAAGTGGAGAGGCTCACATCACTGAGGAACAGAGGCAAGATGTTGAGGCAGAAGATGCTGAAGGCGGAAGATCGCTGATGATACGAAAAGTACTTTTGACACCTGAGAAGGAGGTGGAGAGTTCAGTCCAAAGGACTAGAATTTTCAGGACTGCTTGTAAGACCAAGGACAGGGTATGTAAATTCATTGTAGACAATGGTAGCACGGATAATCTCGTATCTACGAAGATGGTAGAGAAGATGGAGCTGGAGATGACTGACCATCCAAGCCCCTACAAAGTTTCGTGGCTACAGAAAGGACACCAGGTAACTGTCACTAAACAATGTTTAGTTGAATTCAAGATAGGAAGATATAATGATAAGATCTTATGTGATGTCATTCCTATGGATGTTTGTCATCTATTGCTGGGTAGACCATGGAAATATGACAGGAATGTGATTCATGATGGGAGAATGAACATGTTAGCACTCTGTAATTTTCCCAAGGCTGTGAGGCAGTCACAGAGGCAACATCAAAATCGCTTTGAGTCTTGGATCTAGCCCTCCAAGACTCAGAGAGGGATCTCTCTGTCTGATATAGCTTTGTTTGAAGAGATATTAGGMTAGTTAATGAAAACAATGGGCTTTGTTGTCAAAGTGTTTTTGAATTGGTTGAGACAGTTTACACATCCATTGGGCTATGGGGTCTGTAATTAATTAGGAATGAAATACAGCCATAAACGAGGTAGGATGACTTCCACAGGGCGAGATGATATACTCACTAGATCTTTTGCAGCTTAAATGATGGACAGAAGAAAGGGTGAGAAGGATAAATTCGACTAAGAAGCAGTCAAGAATTCCTTAATCGAAAACATCAGAAGATAAACATTTAAATCTTTAAGAATCGGAAACAGGGTATCAGAGATAAATCCTGAGACATACATTACTCTTAAAGATTAGTTTCAGAAAACGAAGTGGTAACAAAGTGAAGATAACATTCAACTTAGAAAATAAACATCACCAGTGAACATACGCAAGAATCCTATAAAGTGCCTCCCTTTCATTAATGGCAGATCTATTAAAAAATGTTACAGCTTGATAGCCACATGGCATGAAGATCCAACCCTTTTACATTAAAATCATCTCAATAAATAATATATATCATCCCAACAAGTTTCAGAAGTCGTTTTAACCGCCTCGGCCAAAAATAGCCACCACTCCCACCAAATTCGGAGTTTTCTGCCATGAAAGATGGGCCGTTTTTCTGCGAAACAGGGGTCCGATCAGACGTGATTTTATCTTCAATGGTGACACATGGGTGAAAACTGAAAGAGGTTATTGTAGATGGGCATATTTTGGACAAAAACCTCTTTCGGTTTCGCCGAATTCGTCCCCAGCTGGCCGTGGAAGCTCCTGAAAGATCGGAACTGAAACGGAAAATGGAAAATATGGAAAAATAGGCTTCGAAGATGTCTTCGATGCTCTCTGCTCGTGACCCCGTTGCAAAAATGGAAAGATTTTTTTGTTTCTCAGCCCATGCTGAGAAAAAACCTCTCTCGGATTTTTAAAATTCGTCTCCGTTTGCTCCAAAATCGGTCTGGAAGATGACATGGTAAAATAGGCAAAAATTGACAAAAATTTGGGAAAAGTGGTTTTTTGGCGGGAAAGCGGTATTCCGGACCCCCCCCCTTCGTTAAATGTCGACCGCCCGGGGGGGGGTTCGGAATTTAACCTAGTT
>JZKD02S2204824.1:242241-265778 GCA_000966675.3 Picea glauca | reverse complement strand
GTGGGGGAGAGGGTACGTGGGGGTAGGATAAGTGGGTAGACTTGGGATATTTCTTTTTGTTATGTTTTTTATTTTTTATTTTTTAAATTTTATGTGTTGTATTATATCATACTTTATGTGTTATATTTTGCTTTTATTCTTATTTCTTTGTATTTAATATGTTTATTTATATTATGTTTTTTATATATATTTTATTACTTTTTGTTTTTTATGATATGTTTTATTATTATATTTTGTATTATATTTTTTTATAATTGTTTTTTGAATGTTTTTTATATTATTTTGAGTTTATTTAATTTTTGGTTTGTTTTATTATTTTTGTTTTTCAATATTTAACTAATCCTAATTACTAACCTAGTCACTAACTTAGGTTTTAACTTAGTTAATAATCAATTAATTAATAGTTAATTAATTATTTAACTAGTGGTTTATTAATTAAGTTAACCTATACTAACATTATCATTTAACCTAACTAACTGGGATTACTAACTTAATGTTTTTATCCTAAGTCCATTTATTCGGGGATGGAAAGGCGGGTAAGGCGTACTCAACGGGTTGAAAAGACAATGGAGTGAAAGCGCGACAGATGAAGGGTGCAGCAGGATGATGGAGGGTCGAGAGACAAGAATGGAGGCATGAAGCGGAAACACCTGAGCTAGGACTTCGTCGTCACGAGAGAAAAACCAAATCAACAGTCGAAGAATCGAGTCACCTATAATTATAGGACCCCAACATAACACATACGCCCTAGAGAAGAATGGGAGGACACACATGTTGCTTCCGATTAAGGATAAGGAGGTGAAACCGGAAGTAAGCAATACAGTACTTCTCATGAGTGGGAAGGAACTTCTTATAGAGTTTAAGAAGAAGGAGGATCCACAATTTATTGTGGTCAGAAATCCTAGAATTGTTTTGACTAGCACTAGAGTGGATGATTTACCATAAGAAGTTCAGGAACTGCTAGAAGAGTTCACCGACATTGTAGTGGATGAATTACCTTGTTTGTTGCCACCGATCAGAAGCGTGAGTCATCATATTGATCTCATACCAGGAGCCAATTTGCCAAATAAATCCGCGTACATGTTGACGCCACAGGAGAATGAAGAAGTTAAAAGGCAAGTCCAGGATTTATTGGACAAAGGTTTGGTCAGGGAAAGCTTGAGTCCATGTGCTGTTCCAACAGTACTTAGTCTGAAGAAAGACAGAGGCTGCAGAATGTGTATTGACTCGAGGGTGATAAAAAAGATAACCATCAGGTACAATTTTCCATTGCTGAGGATGGATGATTTGATGGATTTCTTGAGCGGAGCAAAGTATTTTTCAAAGATTGATTTGAAAAGCGGTTATCATCAAATCCGCATGAGAGAAGGTGACGAATGGAAGACAACATTCAAAACCAATGAGGGTTTGTATGAATGGCTTGTTATGCCATTTGGCTTAGCAAATGCACTGAGTACCTTCATGAGATTGATGAATGAAGTCTTAAGGGAGTTCATCAGGAAATTTGTCATTGTGTATTTGGATGACATACTGGTTTACAGTGAAACAGTGGCAGAGCATCTTAAGCATTTGGCTACAGTGATGCAGAAATTGTAGCAGGAGAAGCTGTTGATAAATATGAAGAAGTACTCATTCATGAAGACAAAGCTCATTTACTTAGGGTTTGTTATTTCTGCAAATGAGTTGAGGATGGATCCAGATAAGGTGAAAGTAATCAAGAATTGGCCATCATCGAAGAATGTTTTTGAGGTGAGAAGTTTTCACGGATTGGCTAGTTTCTACCGAAAGTTCATTAGGAATTTCAGTGGAATTAGCGCGACGATGATGGATACAGTGAAGAAAAGACACAAGTCTTTTCACTGGACAGAAGAGGCCGAAAGGAGTTTCAATTTATTGAAGAGGAAGATTACGGAACAACCAGTGTTGGTGTTGCCAAATTTCCAGAAAACATTTCAGGTGAAATGCGATGCAAGCGGATTTGCAATTGGGGCAGTCTTGAGTCAGGAAGACAGGCCGATAGCCTACTTCAGTGAGAAGCTGAATGAAGTGAAAGTGAAATACTCCACTTATGACAAGGAGTTTTATTCTATCATCCAAGCATTGAAGAAATGGAGTCATTACTTGATCTCGAAAGAGTTTGTATTGTACAATGAAAATCATGCACTACAGTTTGTGACTCAACAGGAGAAGTTGAATTAGAAACATGTCAAATGGGTTGAGTATATGCAGAATTTCACGTTTGTGATCAAACATATTTCTGGTACTGCTAACAAAGTGGCTGATGCTTTGAGCAAGAAGTGTTTGCTGTTGCAGGAGTTCAAAGTCAAAACATTGGGTTTTGATGATCTCAGGAACATGTATGCTGATGATCCAGATTTTAAGGAGGCGTATGAAGCAGCTGAGAATCCAGTTCTCAGAGATAGAAGCCAGTGGATAGAATACTTGATCTAGGAGGGATTGTTGTTCAAGGGCAATCAACTATGTATTCTGAAATGCTCCATGAGGGAGAATTTGCTGAAGGAAAAACACAGTGGAGGATTGGCAGGTCACTTTGGTCATGACAAGACGTTCGAAAAGCTGAATGAGTCATATTTTTGGCCGGCAATGTGAGCATATGTCAAGAGATTCATGGACATATGTAGAATTTTCCACCATTCGAAGGGGAGGAAGTAGAATGCAGGATTTTATCAACCATTGCCCATACCAGAGAGGCCATGGGATGCAATCAACATGGATTTTGTATTGAGGTTGCCAAGAACACAAAGAGGTTGTGATTCAATATTTGTGGTGGTGGATAGATTTTCCAAGATGGGACACTTCATTCCATGTCAAAAGACCAGTGATGCAACTCACATTGCAAATCTGTTTTTCAAAGAGGTCATTCGACTTCATGGGTTGCCGAGAAGTATAGTTTCAGATCGAGATACAAAATTCATAGGGAATTTTTGGAGGACCTTATGGAAGAAGCTGGAAACTAACTTGGCATTTAGTTCAGCTTATCATCCTTAGATGGATGGATAGACGAAAGTGGTGAATAGAAGTCTGGGAGACTTGCTGAGAAGCTCGGTGACAGAACACCACAGCTAGTGGGACCACATATTACCATAGGTAGAGTTTTCTTACAATGACTCAGTCAATAGGAGCACAAGGCAAAGTCCATTTCAGATTGTTTATGGCATGCATTCGAGAAGAATTTCTGAACTGAGAGATTCAGAACAGTCTGTGACTAGGAGCGCAAGTGCAGAAGATTTCGCAGAGGCGATGAAAGGACTTCACAGTCAGGTGAAGGAGCGATTGCAGAATTCAAGCCAAGAATATAAGCGTAGAGCAGATCAACATAGAAGACAACTTCAGTTAGAGGTTGGTGATTTGATTTTGGCACACTTGATAAAGGAAAGGTTCCCGAGAGGAACATATAATAAGCTGAATATGAAGAAAATCAGGCCATGTAGGGTCTTGAGGAAATTTGGGATGAATGCTTATGAGATTGAATTACCTGATGGGATTGGAATTTCTACGATATTCAATATCTCAGATTTGTACCCATATAGAGCTGAGGGGATAGAGACTGGAGATGAGCAGCCAGTGATCCAGTGGACGAAGCAGATGCCAGTTGCAAATAAATCGCAGATGGAGCGCATACTGGACAAGAGAGTGAGCAAGAGGACTAGTCGGAAGCAGTACTTTGAGTATCTGGTCAAATGGAAGAGCCATCCAGTTGAAGATGCCAGATGGGAAAACAAGATAGAGATCCAGAAGTGTGGACACACAATGTAAGAGCTCATGGACAGGATCCCATGAAATTTTTCAAGCTAGGGAGTATGATGTAGGAGAATCGTCAACATCAAGCGAGCTAGCGCAGAAGCGAAGGACAGCTGGACAAGCGCTAGCACAAATTTTGAAAATCGTCTTGAAGTTGTTGCGCGATCTTAAATGTAGTCATTAAGAAGAGGCGCACTTGTACAATGTAAATGGACCTTGAGCCTTTAGCTCTCGTCCTTAGTAGGTAGAAGGCATTTAAAGTAGTAAATGCAGGTAGATAGAATTTAATTCTAGATTAGACAACTTTAGAGTGCAAGAGGGAAACGAGATATAGACACCCTCATTGTGGATTGTAAGTTATTTAGAAGCAATTGAGCATAGAGGAGAAGCAGAGAAACTGTGTAAGAACACCCATGTACATATATTTGGATTTATAGAAGAGTTGATTCAAATTCATGGTTTGTGTTGGTTCTTTGTGTATTGATGTTGAATGGTATGCTCATGCATGCCTGCTTCTTGTTATACATTTGCTTTTGTGTGCTGTGTATATGATTTCATGTTTGAGTTTGAAGTCTGAAAGGAAGAAGGAATGAGTTTCAATTGTTTTTCTATCTGAGCAAGGATTCCTGCAAGGGGTGCAGTTGAATTGTTCGCAAGGAGTGCATTGATAGAGAGTTCAGATAGAGTCACTTTTGTTCTCATTCGCTCAGAATTGCAGGTTTAGCACATGAGCCGTGCAAGGAGTGCGCAGGCCAAGTGAATCTTCATGGTTGCGAACCTGAGTGAAGCATTGAGGGACTGCTACTGCAGGTGTGCGCAGAGTCGAAAGGATTCAAGCACTTGAAGTGTTTGAAGGTTGTCGCAAGGAGTGCATGCAAGAGTCTTTTCTAAGGCTCAGTTTTATTAGAAATATCAGGAGGTATAGGACCTTCAAGGAATCGTCAAGAGAAGCACAGGGAGCTTGTGTGTGAAGTGTTTAATAAACATCACAGTTTTTCACACAAGTAGATGAGTTCCGCGGAGAAACACTTAGTCATTTCGCAGATTTCATCCGGAGGAACGGATGATCGATATTCTCCGAGGAGGATTCGCGAAATTCTGTGAGCCGTCAGATATCAGGAAGAAGTAGAGAAGTTATAGCGCAAGTGTGGAAAGGTTCAAATCTTAGGAGAGGCAAGACTGTAGATCCGAGTCACAAGGGCCATCGAATTTACACGTGTATTCACATATCGGAGTTTCGTGGGTTGAAACTCTGTAATATTGCAACGGGAATCGTGAAATCATGATACGTGATATCTCGATAGTCAAGGATCGTGTGGGGTCATAGGAGTTAGCGAGGTGGACAGGTGGCACGCCTTATCAGGGTTTCAAAGCGAGAAGTCCCGAAACATTTGCATCAGGATTCACGATCCCGCGAAGTCCGAAATCCTGATAGAGGTGATGGGACGTTGAAGGGTCAAACTCGTGTGTGCGTCGGAGTTTCGGCATATCGGGACTCGGGGTTTGGAAAACCAAGTTACTCGACATCGCGAGTGCCGAATGCGCGATAGAGGGAATCTCGATAGGTAAAGGTCAGCGTTGACTGGTTCTCGGGTCTTGGGGATTCGAGAGACCTACGCTTGACCATTTGATTCGCGAAGTCGCGAGTTCCGATCTCCCAAGTGTAAAGAGGAGATCCCGTGGAGATTGCTGTGGGTGCAGAATTCCCGATAGAGAATTAGAAGAGCCTTAGAGTTCTTCGGGCCGTGTAAGAGGAAAGATCATGTGTGCACGCCGACCTTCTGACCTGCGGGTTGTGAGGTTGTGGGCGTCGCCGTCAAGTTGCAACACTTATCTTGCCCTACAATTTATTAACTTGAAATTGAAATTTTTTTGGTTGATGCAGATTGTTTAAGGCCAAAGATGCTCTTGCATCAAACATCTATGACAAGAAAAGCATGAGCTCCAACTCATGTGGATGCAACTATAGATTCTACATAGGATGAAGATCTTCGTAGGCATGCTAGATCTTTTTTATAAAACCACAATGTATCTTTGGAATCCATGTTTCTCCACTTAACTAGATACTCATAATATTCCTTATTCCAGTTCCCTTTTCTAACCCTCTTTGCCAAGATTTTCTCTAATTCTTTGATTGGTTTAATAGGTAGCTATTTCTTCCATTCAACCAGGGTACTTCCTTCATAATTCTCTTCTCCCTCATGAAACTCATACAAGTTGTCCACATTGAATATTGGGGAAATGTCAAAACCTTCTGGCAATTCTAACTTATATGGATTATTAGAATTCTTTCTCATAATTTGACATGGTCCAATTTTATTGTAATTTAGTTTACTATATGTACCTCTAGGAAATATTTCTTTCATCAAGTGTGCCATTACCAACTCTCATTCTTTAAATAATTTTTTTCTTATTCACAAATATGCTCCCCATTTGTATATGATATTACTTTGTTGTAGCTTCCTCTTAACTTGCTCATGCATTTTTTGTATTGTCTCTACAAACTCACTTGTATCAACACTCCTTTTGTCCTCTAGAATTGGAAACTTAATCAAATCAACAACTCCTTTTAGTGATCTTCCATAAATAATTTGAAATGGAATCTTTCCCATAGATCTATTAATTGAATCGTTGTAAGAAAATTCAACTCGGGCCAAGACCAAATCCCATTAGCCTGGATTATCTCCATTCAAACTCCTCAATGGATTCCTAAGACTCTAGTTAACCACCTTGGTCTATCCATCCATTTGTGGATGATATGCAACAACATACAACAAATTGGAACCCATATTCTTCTAAAGTATCCTCCAAAAGTGTCCAAGAAATCTCATATCTCTATCATAAGTGATACTTCTTGGTAGTCCATGTAACTGCATTGTCTCTTTGAAAAATAATAAACCACTTTAGTATCATTAGTGGTATTCATTCATGGTATGAAATGTGCCATGTTCGAAAAACTTTCCACTACAACCATCATATAATCATGAACGCTCTGTGTCCTAGGCAGTCCCAAAATGAAGTACATACTTATATCTTCCCATGGCCTCTTGAGTACCGGTAGTGGTGTATATAATCGTGTGTTTTGACTCTTTCCTTTTAATTGTTGGAAAATTCACAACGCTCAACAAAATTCTTATCATCCTTGTTGATGCTAGGCAAAAAGTATCTTTCCTTCACCAATGCCATGGTCTTATCAATGCCAAAATATCCACCCAAACCTCCACTATACAACTCTCTAACAATATTTAGCTGCAATGAGCTCCGTGGAATGCATAAACTTTAGTTCTTAAATAATAATCCTTATTAGATGTGAAAACCCAAATACAATGTTCTATCAATGCTCCAAGGTGCTTTGCATGCTTTCCAAGCCTCTGCAAAATATGCATCTTCTGCATACAACTCTTTCATACATTCCAAACTAACAGCTTCAACTAACAAAGTATTCAACAACATTATTCTTTGGCTTAGTTCATTTGCAACCTTATTCGAATTTCCAAACCCGTGCCTCAAAACAAACAAGTAACTTTGAAAAAAATCTACCCACTTGGAATGCTTTCAATTTGAATTACCTTGACTATTGATGTACTACAATGACTTATGATCAATAAATAAGACAAACTCCTTTGGCAACAAGTAATTTCACCATTTCTTCAAGGGTTGTACAATATCATAAAACTCTTGATCATCAATATAGTACTTCTTCCTAGCCTAATTCAATTTTTCGTTTTAGAATGCAATCAACTTTCTTTCTTGGCTCAAAACTACTCTAATTGTTGAACCAATTGCATCAGAGTCCACTTGAAACACTTTATTAAAATATGGAAGTGCCAAAATTGGTTGTTTAGTTACCTTTTTCTTCAATTCTTAAAATGAATTCATGGCCATTGCTATCCACTTGAAAATTCCTTTTTTTCATGCATTCAGTAAGTGGTGCACAAATCTCATTGAAATTTTAGATAAATTTCCTGTAGAAGCTCACCAAACAATGGAAAATTCTCACATCAAATGTACACTTAGGTGTTGGCCACTCCAAAATATCCTCTACCTTTTCAAAATCCATCTTCAAGCCTTGATTGGAAATAAAAAATCCCAAGTACACTAATTCCTCCTTCAGAAATGTACATTTCTTCAAAATTATCAACAGATTCTCTTCTCTCAACATCTGTAACACCTTTCTCACATGCTCCAAGTGTTCTTATTTTGTTTTACTAAAAACAAAAATGTCATCTAGGTAAACGGTAACAAACTTTCCCAACAATGGTTTCAAGACTTCATTTATAACTCTCATGAATGTGCTAGGGGCATTGGTTAACCCAAACAACATGACTAGCCACTCAAACAACCCATCCTTTGTCTTGAACATTGTCTTCCATTCATCACCTTCCCTTACCTGAATATGATGATACCCACTCTTCAAATCGATCTTTGAAAAGTACTTGGCCCCAATCAAATAGTCCATGAGGTCATCCATCCTTGGTAAGGGAAACCTGTACTTAATAGTAATCTTGTTGATAGCTCATGAGTTAGTACACATTCTGCATTCACCTCCTTTATTTGGTGTCAATATTGTAGGTACAATATAGGGACATAAACTCTTTCGGATCAATCCTTTGTCAAGAAACTCTTGCACCTATCTATTCACTTCATCACTCTCTAATGGATTCATCTGATAAGGAGCTTTATTCAGTAGACTTGATCCTGGTATCAAATCAATTTGATAAAATATACTCCTCAAGAGAGGTAAACCTATGGGTATATCATATCCAACAATCTCTTTAAATTCATTCAACAAAGGTTGAATTTCCAGTGGCACATGGTTCATTTTTCCACTCTCTATAACTTATCTTGGCATTAAGCCCAAACATAAATGGGTATTTTTATGCTCTCTTAGAAATTATTTAGCTGAACATATCATAATGTAACTGCTACTACAAACATTTCTGCTATCATTTCCTTTTCCATCACTACCACTTGACTTAGTCTCCACCATTGGATCTAGTCTGTACCATTGTCCATCTTTTAAAAATTCATAAGTATTCTTCCTTTCGTCATGGAATTTTTTTTATGTTAAACAACCATTGTCTTCTGAGTAGTACGTGATAGAAAACCATCTATACTATATCACACAATACCTATTCACTAAACTTTCCAATATGAAGACTTAATAAGCATTGCTCAGTCACGATCACCTATTGTCCTCTTTTCAACCGTGATACCCATTAAAGATTTGGATATGGAAGACTTTTAAATTTTAACTTTTACATTATCTCCGTGGATACTAAATTTTCTATACTTCCACCATCTATGATCAGATGGCAACACTTATCCTGAATTTTTCATTTAGTTTTAAAAACTTTATTTCTTTGCTCAGGCTCTTTTTTTTGTCTTTATCTTAGGCTTAAGTAACACTCTTATAAACATCAAGTTTTATCCCTATCCATGTTGAAGTACTTCCACATAACTTCTAGCAACCACTGCCTCATCTTCCTATATAACTTTATCTCTGGTCTCATTTCTCCTCCCTATATTCTTCTTTTCCGAACATTCTGATGCCTTGTGACCTTCTACTCCACATCTATAACAGATGATCACATAATTTCCTCTACCAAATCCTTTGCCTCTTCCATCACCACTTCCTCCTCTTGTCTTCTAGGCATTGGTCACTTCATCTTCCTTCTCATTTCTTCTAGAATCACTTGCTCTGCCCCTACCTATAGCTCATTTTCCCTTAAACTTTTGCTGCAACCTTCTATTGATATTTTCTTCCACCTTCAAAGAAACTTGATAGGATTCATTTGCATTATTAAAGTAATTCATAATCATCTCATATTGATTATGATATTTCAACCCATTTACATATCTCACCACTCTTTTATATTCTGGTTTCTTTATCCCCATCTGAGTGACAGTTTGAAAAATTCCTTAGTATATTCATAGACATATGTCTCTTTCTATCTTAAGTTTTGCACATGCTTGCACAAATCCTCCTGGTAATCGAAATGTAGTAATTTCTCCTTGATTTTTCTCACCAACTTCCTCCAAGTTCTAGTCTTCTCTTGTCGGTTATCTACCCTTTCTTTCTGTAACATATCCCACCAGAGTGAAACATGACCCTTTAGATTTTTCATGGAAAATCGAACCCAATTTGGATCCTGAACATTTTCATACTCAAAATATCTTTCGATCTCTCCTATACTATCAATGAGAGTCTTGAATTCCAAACTACCATCGTAGTATGAAACTTTCACCCTTGCATTACCTCTTTCTTTTAGAAAATATATCAAACGTATTGTTGGGTCTACTTCCCGAACATTTATCTTTTCTTCGGGCTCATTTTCAGACTCTGAATCAGTTTCAACATCTCTAAGCATTCTATTTTCCATTTCTTCTATCCTCCTTCACAATTCCTCTAATTATCTATTCCTCGTGCCTCCTTGTGTAGATCTTGCTCTACATGACAACATCCTTACAAGTTGTCTTTTAGACCTCACTCGGACTAACATTCACAGGTGTTACTTCCAGGAACTATCTCTCACAACTTAGGAGCTATGCATCTTTGATACCACTTGATGCAATCACCCTTGATCCTGTACTCAACCAACTATAGAACTAGGTTTTGTCCCACAGAGTGCACAACTAACAACTAACAACATTAACATAAATTTAACAACATAAAGAATTCCAAGAAGAAATTACAATCACAGAAAAATGGAAACAAGAAACAATACCATTAAATAGAGACTCAAGATTATTTATTAAGTAGACAAAATTTTGTCTTTTAAAGTCTCATTACTTTTACCAGATAGTCTAGTACAGTTCTCATTTTGATTCAATGACTGGTGTGTGTTCATTGATCCCCACCATGAACCCCAAAAATGGTGTCCCATTCTCTATTCTCTTTTCATGAAAACGTCCCCTCTCCAATTCCTTTTTTTTTTTCTCTCCCTTCCCCGTGCCAACTACTCTTTGTTTTCTTCCCCCCCGTTTCTTGGAAGTCGAACCATCACTCCAACCATTTTTTTTTCCCCAATCGTTTCTTTTTTTCTCCCCAAGATGAGTTGGACACGGGGAAATTTCAACAATTTGGATTCTCAACCATTTTCTAAATGTGCATTGGGAACTTAGACAGCTATGACAATTAACTTCTTCAAATCATTTCAAGAAATTTGTCTCCCATCTCATGGTTGGCACACCAATTGTCATGGAATTCTTGCAAGACATGTGGAGTCATGATCCAAAACACTCTAACATAATTTCCGCTCGCCTAGAGTTGCAATGTTGGTGTTGCAACAATGTGTTTTACAACATAAGTGTTGCAACAACGGGTGTTACAAAAATATGAGTCACAACGATGTTGTTACAACAATGTGATTTACATCATGGGTGTTGCAACACCGATGTTATATCAATGTGAGTTACAATGTTAGTGTTGCAGCAACATGATTTACATCATGGGTGTTGCAACAACATGTGTTACATCACTATTTTCACAACAACATGAGTTATAACATTGGTTCCACAACAATGAGAATTACAACACTCACTTTCAACACTAGTGTTACAACAATGGGATTTGCAACACTTATCACAGCCTACAATTTATTAACTTGAAATTGAAATGTTTTTTGTTGACGTAGATTTCTTAAGGTCAAAGATGCTTCTGCATCACTAGGAGATGGGAAAATTTTAGGAGATGGATGATTATTCCTTCAACTACCATTTGGCAGCCAAATATTCATATCACTTCGTCGATCTTCGAAACACAATCTTGGAAAAATAAATTTTATTAGCTTCCTCTTTATTTCTGTGAAGAGTTAGATTATATTCTTTTAAGAATTGCTTGATTGATAATTTTCTGTTTTTGAGTTTTGTTTTTTTCAATAAACTTATCGTTTACCCATTTCAATTTCATGACTGTCAAGCATGAAATTGAAATAGTTTTTATGGACACATTCGATAAATTCTAAAAGTCTCCCTCCTTATAAAAGTAAATGAGCCTTTGAAACACCTATAATCTCAAAACTTTTAAGTTTGATGAACATATGGTTATGTGAAAATTTCTATAGCATTAGGATATGAGCTAGTCATGTTTGATTCATGTTATGCCTTCATTGTTTTTAATGATGTTATGATTGTTTCTTTACCCCTTCATGATTTTGGTTCTAAAAATATGACATAAACCTATGATAATAATGATACCTTTGGCTGTCATGTCATAGTCTAATGACTGTATTACCTGGCTAGTAGCCGTGCTTTGAAACTATTACATCTTTGTCTTGTTTACCTGAGCTTTCATTCATTTCATCATTTGATGGTGCTTCGTAATAAGGGATTAGGTTCTTAGCAGGTGAGGTGGTTTTTGAATGCATTTTTCCTCTGGTTCAGGGTTTAATCAATAGTAAGAGTGGGAGTCATGGTAGCATCCTCCTGAAATTGTAGTTTTTGGGCCACCTTTGACAATGCAAAACATACCATTGGTTTTGGGTTGTTTCAAATGCAGACTCCTCCATTATGCACCTTCTGGTATATTGTAATCATGTATATGGATCCTCTAGTTAGGGTAGAGCCAAATGGCTCACAAGCTCTTCTCTCTCACGATGATGCTGTGTATGACCTCACTGTCTTCAGATGGGTTAAGTTTATACAGTCATTCAAGGTTTTTAATCTGGAAGTCTCCCAGACCTTTGACGGTGATAGAGATAATATAGGTGATCTACAGTTGCAAGTTGATGATGAATCAATAGCAGAGGCCACAAGAAGGATACCAATGGTTCAAAAACCTAAAAAGAGAAGGTATCCCTTGGAATCTATTGATGATTTCGAGAAATTCGCGCTATGACGTTAAAGGTACACCCATCCATCTGTTCAAGACTCATTGGCATGGTTGTTATTGATAATCAAATAGTTTGTCACCTATGAGGGACGCTATGGATTGGCATTTTTATTTCATGTGCACATGCTAATGGTATTTCTAGATTTTAAGTTAAATACGCCATTTTATTTTCTTAAAAGCCTACAAAAGATGTCTAGATTCTATCAGAGACAAAACCCCAACTCAGAATCCAGTCTTTTCCACCATGGTTTGATCTGAGTTTTGGTTAATTCCCATTTTTCAAAGGTAGGATATAGTTGGCAAGGCTTCCTTGTTAGGAATAGTTTTGTTTCACTGCCACCATAACTTGTAACACCCTGGGTTTCAGACCCCCCATTTTAAATAATGTATTGTTACAATGCTGAGAGGCCTTAGTGCCCAAACAATTATTAAAGGGGTCAGTATGCCCAAGACATGTAATTTTTTTATCATTATTGTTAATAACTACATCTCTACGAACAAGGACTAGAGTTATAGGGGTATATGATTCCATAAGAGAGGGGGCTTGAGGGGCTAAATGTTTATTCCCTATTTTAATTACCCTTTTTGTCTAAGGGAGGGGATCAACTACGTGAGATTCTTGGGGAAGGACAGGAGGTTCTTGATTACCTATGAAAAATACTTAAACCCATCCCTAGTTTGATTGTGGGGTTGTTCATTGGATCGCTCGCTCCTTCACTTCTACATTCGTACCATTCTTTCCCTCACACACTTTCATGAACCCACTTACCCATTCATTGATCCATCCTCACCTGGGTCTTGTCTTGGTAAAAGGAAAGGAAATGCTGAATATTAGACATGATATAGTTGGTTGTAGTGGTCGTTGGTGAAATCCAGTCATGACTTGAGGCCTGCATGTCTGAGATGCGTTGGCTTGTGCCCTGTTTTTCTCAGAGCTACGAGTATTGAGAGTTCCAACATTGAGATTCTGGACCATCTGTGCCGGAGCCCTGGAAGGAGAAGAACTTTCGAAGGGTCTGTGTGGCAGAAATGGGTGGAGGTCCATTCTCTTGAGTGGTGCAGGCTGGGTACTTGGATTTTTGTGGGTGCTAGGAAACCTGTGAGAGATTGAGAGCTGATTGGTTTGGGAACCCAAGTAACACTCTGGAACCATCCTTGTGGATTTATAGCCTTGTCTTGGGGGTGACACTATCGTTGAGATTTGGAGCAATAGTTTCTACGTTTGGGTGGAACATCCTTGGTCTATAGCCAGTTGGTGTCACCCTTTTATAAAGATAAGTGCTATGTGTTGTGATATTATTATCTGTGTATGAATGTATTTCGCTGTGTATTTTATTTATCGTTTAACTAAATCTTAGATTATGCATTCTTGCTGGATATTGCTGTGCGTGTCGTTAAACCTTTTCTCTTATGTGTCCTTATTAAATAAAGAAGGTACTGGTAAGAGTACGAAGTCCAAGGGTGGTCTTGAAGGTAGCACACCTCGACCTATGGGTGGTTGGGGATGTTACATATTGGTATCAGAGCCTTTGGTTGAAACACTAGGTCGAGTTTGTTGGTCAGAGTCTCTTGGTTAAGATCAAACTCTGACTGTGAAGTTGAAAAGATCAAGAGGAATGGCATTGCAGAATCTACATAGGAGTTAGATTATTAGAGACCCGTTTTAAGGGGTTTGAAGGATCATGATCGTCCCCTTCGAATTCAGGAGCGATTTCCAGTGTAGGATCATGAGGGATCCGAGATTGTTGGATTAGAGGACATGTGAACAAGGGTTGTCTGATGAAAAGGAAGCAAGGGTTAAGGTCACAACCATTAAATACCATTGGAGAGAGAGATTAATGGAAAATAGGCATTGTGGGGAACCAAGTTGTACGAGAGATAATTCCTCAAGGCGGTCCCACAATCCAAACCAGGGTTTCATCGAGGGGTTACATGTCAGCGTCAAGATAATTGTGAGGTGAAAAGAAGGTGGTTACTCCAAACTGCCGATGCATGTCCCCGCAAATTGAAAGGCATGTAGTGATGTGACATGTTGATACTCAAATGACGAACCTCCGAAGAGTAGAAGAAGACAAAGACTGTCGATTTGTAGGAGGACACATGTCAACCGATCGTGTGCTTCAGGTGAACGTACTCTGGGAAAAGGCGAGGGAGGAGAAGTTGAGAATTGAGATTTCCAGACCCCGAATATCCAAAGTGAATCACAACCATCCGATCTAGGAGGAAACATAGTAGAAATCCGTGCACTTCGGGGGAAATCAAAGGTTGAGAGTTGAGTTCTCTGAAGTCTGAAGACCAGAAGAAATCGTAGCCATTGATTTGTGGGGGACATAGATCTCGATCATCCATTTAGAAGCACCGTTAAGATTGTGAGATCAACGTTCACCTTACATTGCAAGGATAGGAGGTGCTCGGGATTTATGAAGTCGAGGGCGAGCCACAATCGAGACCACGGTTTTGGAAAAAGGAAACGTGATGGCTCGAGGTGAATTATGGGGCGAAAAGTAGTTTTGTTCCAAACCACCTTGGAGCTTGGCCACAATCACACGTCTGTGTGAGGTCACCGCCTAAGGTCACATTTAAGGAGCGGCCAAGAGAAAAGGAGCTAGCGCCAACTCTGATATTTTTGCAAGGGCAAAGGAGACAGTCTCGGGGGCCCTTAGACCTCTGCCAGAAAGCTGGAAGGGTCTTTGTTTAGATATAGAATGAAACCATCAAGGTTTCAGAGAGCCAATTTGGCTTGGGATTGAAGATCCTTGATCGGGAGGTCACCCAACCCTTAGGAGAGAAGGGGGTCTACATTAAGAAGAAAAAGGAACTGTAGCATTATTGAAAATTTTGTTTATCATATGCATAATTCTAACAAAATGGTCGCTTGCACATTTTTCAGAATTAAGGGGCTTCAACACATCATCTCAAGACGTATTGAGGAAATGGAGGAAGGCGAGGGAGACTCCAGTCATGATAAGGATTCCGAAGGAAAGAATACCAGAGTTGGTAATGCAGAGACCGAGTCCAATGGATGCAAGAAAAAAGGAGAGCATGAAATGTTAATAGAAATGGTAAGAATCCTGAACATGGAATTGCAGAGCTACAAAGAAGACAACGAGAGAATGATGAGAGAGAAAAGTCAGATAAAGTCTCGAGTGTTGTAGATCTTAAATCAGTTGCAGAGACAAATGAAGAAGGGATCAAAATCAAGACAAGAGGAAGAAGGCATGTGCTATGAAAGAAGGGATGATCGTGGAAGAGATGGTTATTCCAAAAGTTCTAGCAGAACTCATGGACACCACTCACCTCCTTACTTATAAAGAAAGTTTTATGCATCATAAGATCTTGTAAGCAGTCTAGAGGTGTCTCATATCAGACACCAAAGAAGGAAACAAGAGGTAGATAGTTTGCCAGGAGAGCTGAGGAAGCTCAAGCCACCTTCCTTTGATGGTGAAATAGAAAGGGAAGATGATGCTGAAGCATGGTTTCTTGGGATGGAGAGATATTTTCAGTTGCATAACTATTCCTTGAAACTAGAAGCCATGATTGCCACCTACCATTTACACAGGAAAGCTACAATATGGTGGGACCAATTGAAGCAAGTGGAACATGTTAATGAAAGTAGGATCACTTGGAAGCAGTTCAATAAGTACTTCCAGAAGGAGTACCTCTCAGAGCATTTCTATGACAAGAAAATGTAGGAGTTCATTGAACTCAGTTTGGGAAGCATGACTATGGCAAAGTATGAGAAGAAGTTCTTGGGATTGTTAAAATATGTCAGGTTCATTGGTGATGAGAAAGTGAAAATAAAAATATTTCTAAGTGGACTGCCATCCTTTTATAAGGAAAAGATCAAGTATAATGAGCCCAAGACCTTGAATGAGGCCATCAGGAAGGATAAATAATTGTATGAGCAAGTTCGTGGAAGAGAATCTCTATAGAAATATTGGAAGGACAAGAAGAATGAGAAGTCTGATCAGAGGAGGAAAGAATTCAAACCCCCCTTCAATAGGAATGATCCTAATAGAAATCATCAATATCAATATGATAAGGGGGATTCCAATAAGGAAGATTCCTTTGGAAAAAGGGGAAGACCACCAATCCAATGCTGGGGATGCAAGGAAGATCACTTATACAAGGATTTCCCACCCAGAAAAGATAGAGTGAAGACTGTGCACAACATCCAATAGGGTACAATAGTCGAAGATATGGGAATAATATATGTAGCTTTAAATGATCGACAAGAAGAGTACCAATCCAATATGATTGAGGTGGAAGGTAAGATAAAAAATGAACATGTTGCTATTTTGATTGACAAGAACAAGTCATTGTTACATTGATCCTAAGATAGTGGATATATTACATTTGGAGAAAAGTAAACTTGGAAAAGCAAGTTTGGTTTAGTTAGCCACTGGAACCAAAAGAAGAATCCATTATATGGTCAGAAGTTGTTCCATAATTCTTAATGGCGTGAATACTAGTATTGATCTAAATATCATACCATTGGGGTCTTATGATATTCTGATTGGAATGGATTGGTTGGACAAGTATCATGCTATCCTAGATTGTCATAACAAGACATTTACATGTCTTGATGGAAATGTAAAATAGAGCACTGTGAAAGGAGTTCCAAGACCCATCTCTATAAAGGAGATTTCAACCTTACAACTAAAAATATGTTTTAGGAAAGGATGTTAATTGTATGCAGCTTATGTGGAAGAGCCAAAAAATACAAAGGAACCAAGCCTCAAATATTTCTTGGTAGTACAGGAATTTGAAGATGTATTCCAAGAAATACTCAGATTTCCACCAAGAAGGGAGATAGATTTATCAATTGATTTAGTGCTAGGGGCTTCCCTGGTGTCAAAAACACCTTACAGAATGAGCACACTAGAGTTAAAAGAATTACAAATGCAGTTGGAGAAATTGTTGAAGAAAGGGTGCATACGTCCAAGTGTTTCACCTTGGGGAGTACCAATACTATTTGTCAAAAAGAAAGATGGAACCTTGAGGTTGTGTATTGACTTTCGACAACTGAACAAGTATATTATAAAGAGCAAGTATCCTGTACCTCGAATTGATGACCTCTTTGATCAACTTAGAGGAGAAAATATATTTTCAAAGATTGACCTGAGGGCAGGATACCATCAGGTAATAATAAAGGAAGAAGACATTCATAAGACAACCTTTAGGACTAGGTATGGACATTATGAATTTGTAGTGGTGCCATTTGGACTGACCAATGCACCAACTTTCTTCACATGCTTAATGAATGGCATATTCATATATTATTTGGATAATTTTGTCATAGTATTCCTAGATGACATACTTATCTATTCTAAGTCTGAAGAGGAGCATGAACATCACTTAAGACTGGTATTGCAAGTACTGCGAGAACATCAGTTGTATGCCAAGTTGAGTAAGTGTTCTTTTTATCAAAAGTAGATCCATTACTTGGGACACATTATTTCAGAGCAGGGCATAGTAGTAGATCCATAGAATATCGAAGCCAATAGAGGATGGCCAACACCCAAAAATGTGTTAGACGTAAGATATTTTATGGGATTAGATGGATACTACAGAAGGTTCATAGTAGGGTTCTCAAAGATTTCTCATCCCATCACTTCTTTGCAAAAGAAGGGAACTAAATTTGAATGGACACTCAAGTGTGAAAAGAATTTTAATCTATTGAATGAATTACTTACTAGTGCACCCATGTTAAAGATTGCTGACCCAAATGAAAGTTTTGTGGTATGTACAAATGCATGTAAGGAAGGACTTGGGGGAGGCCTCATGCAAAATGGACATGTCATTGGATATGAGTCCAGAATGCTTAAGGAACATGAGAGGAACTATGCCACCCATGACTTGGAACTTGCTGCCATTGTTCACGCCTTGAGGATGTGGAGGCATTATCTCATGAGGAAGAAATTCGAATTAAGGACATACCACATTGGCATGAAGTGTCTTTTTGAACAACTGACCTTGAATGCCAAAAAAACAAGATGGCTGGAATTTTTAAGTGAATATGACTTCGATATCAAGCATATCAAGGGAAAGGATAATAAAGTTGCCTATGCACTTAGTAGAAGAGTGCATCTCATGCATGCTACTTCCGTTAGTATGCATCATTTAGACTTGAAGAGAAAAAAATTAGATGGTCTTGTTATAGATCAACATTACCTACAGGTAAAGGAAAACTTACAGCAAGGAGATGTACAACAGAAAATAAAGGAGTATGAGATAAAGGAAGATAGATTAATCATGCATAAAAATAGAATCTATGTTCCTAGTTCCAGAGAACTGAGGAATTTGGTACTGAAGGAAATGCATGATGTTCCTCATGCTGGACATCCTGGTTACTAGAAAACAATTAAAACAGTAAGAAGCCAGTTATTTTGGTTGGGAATGAAGAAGGATGTTGTTGATTACATCACTTGATGTATGGAATTCCATAAGGTGAAGGATGAGCATAGGCACCCAACGGGGTTGCTGCAGCCATTGCCAATCCTAGAGAAGAAATGGGAAGTGATCAAAATGGATTTCATCACATGATTAACTAGAACGAATAAGAAACATGATACAATCATGGTGATGGTTAACAAATTAACAAATGATGCTCATTTTGTGCCTGTGAAGACAACACATACAATGACTAACATTGCATAAATTTTCATGAAGGAAATTGCTAGGTTGCATGGGATACCTAGGACAATCGTCTCAGACAGAGATAAGAATTTTACCTTCAATTTCTGGAGGGGATTTTTTAAAGGTTTTGGCACAAATATAATATTTAGTGCAACATATCATCCCCAGACAGATGGACAAACAGAGAGGGTCAATCAAATAATTGAAGACATGTTGAGAATGTGTGTTATGGATAAGCCATCTAAGTGGGAAGATTACTTACACTTGGTTGAGTTTTCATATAATAATGGGTATCAAGATTTATTGAGAATGATCCCATTTGAAGCCTTGTACAGTAGGAAATGTGATACTCTAGTAAGCTGGGACAACCCAACAGATAGAGTGGTACTTGGGTCAGAGTTGCTCAAGGATATGGAAGACTAGGTGGTTAAGATCAAGTAGAATTTAAAGGCATCTCAAGATAGACATAAAGTTTATGCAGACAAGAATAGGACAACAAGAGAATTTAAAGTAGGGGAGAATGTACTTTTGAAAGTGAAGCCCAAGAAAATCTCTTTGAAATTGGGTAGTTGTACAAATATGGCAACCATATTATGTGGTCCATTTGAAATATTGGACAAAATAGGGCCAGTTGCATACATGCTTGCATTGCCTACTTCCATGAATGTGGATAATGTGTTTCATGTATCTTTACTAAAGAAATATGTACATGATCCTAACCATGTTATTGATTGGCATCTGATTCAGGTAGAGATGGAGGGAGACTTTCAGGTTCAACCAGTGCGGGTATTGGAAATAAAGGTCAAAATGCTCTGGAATCAAGTTATAGAGATGGTAAAAGTTTAGTGGACCTGCTACGATCCTGAAGATGCTATCTGGGAGCATGAATATTCCATGTGGGCAGATTACACACAACTTTTTGAATAAATTTGAGATTTTGATCTCTATTTTGTATATGCACTGAGGACAGTGCCAAGATAAGGGGGAGGGGATGTAACACCTTGGGTTTCAGACCCCCCATTTTAAATAATGTATTGTTACAATGCTGAGAGGCCCGAGTGCCCAAACAATTATTAAAGGGGCCAGTATGCCCAAGACATGTAATGCTTTTGATCATTATTAATAATAACTACATTGCTGGCTGCTAGATGGACAAGGACTAGAGTTATAGGGGGATATGATTCCAAAAGAGAGGGGGCTTGAGGGGATAAATGTTTATTCCCTATTTTAATTACCCTTTTTGTCTAAGGGAGGGGATCAGTTACATGAGCTTCTTAGGGAAGGACAGGAGGTTCTTGATTCCCCATGAAAAATACTTAAACCCATCCCTGGTCTGATTGTGGGGTTGTTCATTGGCTCGTTCGATCCTTCACTTCTACATTCGTACCATTCTTTCCATCACACACTTTCATGCACCCACTTATCGATTCATTGATCCATCCTCACCTGTGTCTTGTCTTGGTAAAGGGAAAGGAAATTATGAAGATTAGTCATGGGATAGTTGGCTGTAGTGGTCGCTGGTGCAATCTAGCCATGACTTGAGGCATGCATGTATGAGATGCATTGGTCTGTGCCTTATTTTTCTCATAGCTGGGAGTCCCGGGAGCTCCAACATTGAGATTCTGGACCAGCTGTGTTGAAGCCCTGGAAGGAGAAGGACCTCCTGAGGGACTGCGTGGAAGAGAAGGGTGGAGGTCCATTCTCTTGGGTGGTGTAGGCTAGGTAGAAGAGAGTTGGGTACTTGGATTGTCATGGGTGTTGAGAAACCTGTGAGAGCTTGAGAGCTGACAGGTTTGGGAACCCATGTAACACTCTGGAACCATCCTTGTGGATTCATATCACTAGCTCGAGGGTGACACCGCTGTTTATATTTGGAGCAGTAGTGTCTACGGTTGGGTGGAACATCCTTGGTCTGCAGCCAATTGGTGTCGCCTTTTTATAAAGATAAGTTCTCTCTATTGTGATATTATTATCTGTGTATGAATGTATTCCGTTGTGTATTTTAATTATCGTTTAACTAAATCTAAGATTATGCATTCTTGCTAGATATTGTTGTTCATGTCATTAAACCTTTTATCTTATGTGTCCCTATTAAATAAAGAAGGTACTGATAAGATTACGAAGTCTAAGGGTGGGCTTGAAGGTAACACACCTTGTCTTGTGGGTGGCTGGGGATGTTACAAAACTGGTCAGTAACTTACCTCTGTGTGTTGATGAGTCTACCAACCCTTGCCTATTGTCTCACTCTCTGCAAGGTCTTCAAGTGGAATTACAAGTCACAAATGACCCAACATTACCTCCCAATGACCCTATTGATTCTCATCAATCAATGAAGGTCACCTCTAGGAAGCACGAATTCGTCCCAAGGAAGTACTTAGAGGAAGTGTTGAGTCAGCTAAGGGGTAAGGTACCTGTCGTCCCTAATCCTGTACATAATTTGGTTTATGAAAATAAAATAAAATCAAGAGACAGGGTAAGAAAAACACACAGAGGGTTCATGATATAGATTTCAAGAATAAAAGGAATGACCAAATTCTTTCAAGAATGACCAGGAATTGACACCAGAACCACGCTAAACTATCCCCACAGTTGATATCGAGCACATGATCTCTGTTGATGATGCTAGTTCTGATTCCACTAAAATAGATTCACCCCAATATGATTTTATGTCTAACTTTCCTCCATTTCTAAAGGAGCAAGAGAGATTTTCTGGTATTCAGTATGATTTGAAAAGGGTTATGGAGTAGGATAAACCATTAAACTTGGATTATACTCGTCCACTATCGAATATGGAACAGGTATACTGTGAGGGTTGTTTTAATTGGATCTAGAGATATTACCAGGACATCCCTTATCTACAGGCTCAACTAAATCAAGTTATGGCTTGTAATTTAGCTTTGGAAAAGAAAAATGAATATTTGAGAGCTAGCATCGAACTGGTTTCACCCAGGGCCAACAAACGGTTCAGGAGGTCAGGGGATATTATCATAAACAATTCCACCAATTTCAACGCTATTATCAATTCAAAATTATCTCATGTTTCTTTTTCAAAGGTTTGATGGGTAAACATTCTTCTTGGAATTTACGTTTGGTTTGTTTAGTGATAACTAAAATTGTTTTATTTTGGTTTTATTTAGACTAGCTACAAAATCATAGATTCTGTAGCTTGTCTTTTAATTTATTAATTTGATTTCTTTTCTAATTTAAATTTCATTTTTTTCTTAGGTGTGAAGAAGATCAATGTGCAAAGGTTGAAGGAAGGAGCAAATCGTCGGGAATTCTCCAAATTTGTAATTTTCATTTTGAGAAACAGTTTCAAGAATATTTGGATGATGTAACTATTTTGGATAGCTATCACAACAAACCTATCTTTTTGGTTATTTTTTATTTAAGACTTTATTAAAATAGATCCATCTCTATCTTGTATGATATGAGAACATACCATGAATTTATTTTAAATAGTAGTGCTTGCCCAGGAACACATGCAATTCTTTTGGGACCTGATGATGGACTTATCGTTTTGATAAATATATGAAATCCAGTTTAATTTTTGGCTTTAGTCCTTTTGTAGACTGTACAATATGATTATTGGCCTTCATATATTTTCTGGGCATGAAAAACTTATATGTTATGAATTAACTTTAGTCTGTTCAACATTTATGTTTTAATGTTTTGTTTATCTCTCACGTGGTCCATTATTTATTGTATTATAATCTTTGTGGCTAATCATCTATCTATACATTTTGAGTTTACGTTGAATGTTAGATTTTGAATTACCATTTTCCAAAGATTGAAGTTAACTTCATCTTCAACTTTTGAATAATTTAAAGTTACACGAGGAAAATTCATTCATCTTTCTATTTATTATAGATTTCTTTCAAAATACAAAAAATTGCTTGAGTTGTTTCAGGAAATATCATTCTTTTCTTATTTCCATAGATTTATGCTTGGAAACAGGTTAAGTGAAGCCTACATTACACAGAGAAATGAATATAGCTTAGTACCTTTTCTTTACAGCTGATCAACATCAGGTTAGTTATCTTTCTTTTTATTTGATTTATTTACTTTACGAATAAATAATGATTAAATCATTCAAACTTTAATGCTTTGTTCATTACAGTTATATCATTTCAAATGTTATTCGTTCACTTATTGTTGTTTGCTACTTATAGTAATAGAACAATTTCTTTACTTTTGCATCTTATTTAAACTTTGATTCGTTAGTTAAAGTTATCATTTTCACAGTCTTTATTTAAACCTTGTATCTATACATAGATATTGTATATAATATGACTACATGATA
>JZKD02S2204824.1:229139-242196 GCA_000966675.3 Picea glauca | reverse complement strand
TATATATATGTTAACTGATAGGATTATATAGTTATATAATTTTATCTCTCTTAGTTACTTTATCATTTTCATTGGCTAATGGAACCATAAAACCTGTCATGGTAGGTTATTCCAAACAGCTTGGGTTAACTAGACAACCTCAAACCAAATCTTCCTTTCTCATTGACGGTGTGTCACAAACGCCCGACAAAAAATGGCATTAGAAGGAGGGCCTGAAAGTAATTGATGGCATGAAGAAGTCGTAAGACTCCCCCAAACAATTGTTCTTCAGTAGTGATGCGTAGTCGCTCAGACCCTACCGTTATACCTGATCTAGCCAGCATGTTAGAAGCTACACATGACATTCCCACTAAACTCGTGAAACCGATTCCTCATGGTATTAATGTACATAAATTATCTATAATTCTTGCCATTCAATTTTAAGAACCTAGGGTGCATTATCCCAACTTAGACAATATGGTGGACAACTAAATCAACCCCTTGATTTTTCCAATCTACAAGAAGATCCTCTTGGAACTGGTATGCCTGATCACACATTAGGTGACAATATTTCTGATCCTTTTGAAGGACTAATCCTAGGTGCTATGGGATTTGGTCTTCCACTATCTCCACCTGGGTCTTCTCCACCCTCTTCAAGAGAAGAATCCTCTGACGAAGGTAGTTCTTCATCTGGGAAATCTCAAAATTAAACCCCATCAACTCCCATGGATAACCAAAACAATCCTTCCAGACCTTAGCTCGATCAAGATTCCGTGGCAGTACCTGGACCTCAACATCCGTTACCCAAACATATTGAAAAGTGGATACCCAAATTTGACCCCGATTCGAAGCAATCAACTGAGGATTATATCAAGAAATTCATGTTAGCTGTTAGGATTCAGAATGTCGAACACGGGGATTTCGTGTGTAGGCTATTCACTTACACTTTTGAGGGAAATTCCTCCACCTGGTATTTTGCACAACAACCCCAAACTATCATTTCTTGGGATAAGTTTGAGACCATTTTCTTAGAAAAGTTCAGAGATGATAAATCTCCAGAAGTTCTAGTAATGGAAATTTCCAATATAAAAAAGAAACCTAAAGATAAATTCAAGGATTTCAATCAAAGATTACTTATGCTTAAAAATAAAATCCCTACAAAATCAATGCTTGCTGAAAACTTGAATGTTGCAAACTATGCTAAAGCCCTACACCATAATATAGCTATATGGGTTAAAAGGTCTAAGAAAAACATGTTACTAGAAGATTTTGAGGAGACATTCCTTATCGAGAATGACATTCTTAGTTTAAAGGATAATGTAAATGTGGAAGCTGAATCAACCTCGTCTTCTAAAAACAAGATAGAAATCCTCACTAGACCTCCCCAAAATAAAAAGGAAAAAGAAACTTTAGACTTGGAAAGTTTACAGAAATCCTTTCAGAAGTTATATAATCAAGTCATAGACTTGAAAATATATGATAAAGAAGCATATACAAGTAAATGAAACTTTAGACCACCTGTTAGGAAACCTTTTCCTCCAAACAGACCAAACCCGACCACAAAAGGTCTAAAATTTTGAAGGGTTACAGTATGCTTTACAAGCAATATTGGAGGCACATGATAGTGTTGTTTCTGTACCTCTCAAAAACCAAAATGACATAGGTGGAGAAGAAACACTTGATGAGGAGGACTCATCTCCTCCAGTCTTCAGACATCTTTCCGACAGTATTTTCCAAGCTAATTTTGAAACTGTTCATAAAAATCAACATCCATATAATACTCTAAATAAGGTGAAAAACACATCCTCACCTGAGACAAATAGAAATATGGTATCCAAATAGCCAAAACATGTTGAAAAAACATGAAAATCTATTTCCCTAGATTTAGAATATGATTTGGTTGAAGATCTTAAAAAACTAAGGGAAAATATATCAATTTTTAAACTACTTAAATTCCCTCTTATCCTTTAGAAAATGCTACGAAGTATAATTGATAATAGTAAAAAGAATGAGCCTTTAAGCAAAAAATCAGCAGAAAATGGCGTAAATAAAACACCAAATGTCGTGGGTAAAATATCACCTGAAGATCAGAATAAAAAGGACACATCAGAGAAGACTGTAGGGAATTTAGATAAAATTATTTCAGGTACAACAATAAAAAATCAACAGATTTCTCCTCCCACGCCACGAAAAAATGTACCACCATTCTTGTTAACTTTTGAAATTTTCAACAGAAATGTGCATAATTGTATGGTTGATTCCGGGGCCTCGTCGAATGTAATGTATCTGTCTGTTTGACAAAATATTAATGCTGAAGTAAAACTTTCTGATTTGAAAATCATCCAGTTAGACATAACTAATGTCACAATCGTTGGTGAACTTAAGGATGTATTGATTATGTTGTCATGTAACCCAAAATTCCACTAGGTAATTGATATAGTTGTCGTTGATATTTCAAATGTTTATGGATTATTTTTGAGTAGAGATTGGTCAGAGCAATTGCATGGTTATTTTTCTACAGATTGGTCTCATCTGTGGTTACCAGAGAATGACCATCCTAATAAGATAATAATTAATAGAGAACGTTATCTGAAGTAGATTGTTATAGATTTAAATGACTCTAATGATCCCTTTACCGCTGCTATTAATACAATTCAAGATCAACGAATAAACACTTTTTTTGGAAATTTCATGACTGAAATATCCACTATCACAAACCCAGAACAACAATCTGAAATATCAGCCCATACACAGATAAAAACTGTGAAAAATGATCCAAACATTGCCGACGACGATGAAATCTGGTCTTTATACTTTGATTGATCTAAATCTCATGAAGGAGTCGGTGTTGGTTGTGTTTTGATCGACCCAAAATGTAATAATACATTCATTTCCTATCGATTAGAATTTGAATGTACTAACAACACAACAAAATATGAAGCACTCTTGCACAGACTGAAGAAGGCACTGGATCTCAAGGTGCAAAGCTTGGTGGTGTTTGGTGACTCTGAAATTGTAGTTAAGTAGGTAAAAAACACTATTCATTGTTTATCACCTCATCTCAAAAACTACCAAACCGAGGAATGGAGCTTAATACATAAATTTCTCGCTTTTAACATAAGTTCCATTCCTAGATTTAGTAATTCTGAAGCTGATTTATTGGTTAATGTCGCTTCAGAATTATTACCTGTTGAGGTTTTTTCTCCTAATGCATTTTCTGTTGAATTGTTATTCAGGCCATCAATCCCTGACAACATTACCAATTGGCGAGTGTTGGATGAGGATCGACAAATCATAAATTTAATGCATATGTAGGACACTTTCCAAGATGCTGTAATCGCTGAAAGAACCTACAATGAAAACCTACGTGATTTTTCGGTAATATCTGACCCTCGTTCTATGAAAATATCATCTGATCTAGTAAAATATATCCCCAAGTATTTTGTCAAATTAGAAAAAAATTATGATCTACATGACAAGTTTAGGGGAGTGGTTAATTGAAAAACGAATAGTTCTTCATTACTGTAAGAAACTATAAATTTAAGAACGCGAGATACTCCTTAGAATATCAATATGGGCAAAGGGTGTTGTGAACAAGAAAAATACGCATTCATAAAATTGTTCAAAGAATTTAAAGATGTGTTTTCTTGGACATACGATGATTTAAAAACCTTTGATCCAAACATAATACAACATATAATCCCCATGAAGCCCCAAACCCAACCATTTCAACAAAAACTAAGGAAAATGCATCCTAAATTAGAACCCATAGTAAAAAAGGAACTAAATAAATTGCTAACTACCAAGATCATTTTTCTAGTTTGACATACTCAATGGGTATCCAACTTAGTCCCGGTAAGAAAGAAGAATGGAGAAATTCGTTTTTGTGTCGATTTTTGTAATTTAAACCGAGCCTCTGATAAAGACAATTATCCCGTTCCTCCAATGGAAAAAAAATTGCAACAAGTATTTGGTTCAGAAAGACTATCTTTATTAGATGGTTTGTCAAGATATAACCAGATCCTTATGTCTCCATCTGATCATTTGAAAACCACTTTACGCACCCCGTGGGTCACCTATGCCTATCGAAAAATGTCTTTCAGATTGATTAATGCTGAAGCCACTTTCTAGAGGGCAATGGATATTGCCTTTCGTGGCCTTATCAACCAATTAGTTGTTGTCTACTTAGATGATGTCATTGTATATTCAAAGAATGAAAAGGACCAGTTTTTTTTGGACACACCGACCACACTTAGAGGGGGGGTGAATGAGTGTGGGGCTCTTTTACCCAAAACTTCCCTTTCACAAAACTCATTAGTTAGAAATCACCATTTACTCATTACTTATTGTTGTGATTTATAACCAGTTAAATGTGAACATATATCAATAATATATCATCAACAAATCATCACCATAAGGAACACAAAGAACACAAGATGTATGTACAATTTTCTTTTTATTACTGACTACAATCCTTGGGTTATCAACATTAACTAAATAGAGTACAACTCTACAAGAGAAATAACTCTATAATGCAAGACTCATCTTACACACTCAACACCAACTGAGAGGATACAACACTCCTCAACAGATATCAATCTGTCAACAGGTACGTGAATTTTCGGTAGTGCAACACTTGTATGTATGCACCCTACCAGTAGTATAGCTCGTGTATGTATGCAGCTAGTCTGTACTACAACCCGTGTATTACTTTTGAGCAACTAGGGATTTCTTTTCATCACATACTCATATCTTCTCAACCTTCAATCATATTCACTTCTGTCTTTCACTATCCATTCTGACCCATAACCAATCACAACACATCCAAGCTCTCCAACAACTTACTCATGCTTCTCAACCATACAATATGAATGCTACTCAATCATGTATAAGAAACCAATATACTATAACAATCATATCAATACTAAATCATAAGAGTGTTTCTCACTCCATAAACCAACACAAACCAAATCACAACAACCATACCAAAAATGCCTTAAGCATTCATCACACAACAAACAAGGGTATCCATCAAGACAACAATGTAACCATACCAGAGTTTATATGGCAGATCTAAGCCCATAGAATGAAGATATGGAACCTGCTTCAGTCTTCAAGAGTCTGGCACCATCTCGCACACAAGTCTTCATGACTTCATCCACTGTACATGCCCTGTCCTCATTCATCCCATGTATGTACGCACCCTGGCTCATTACAACCTGCTTATACCTCAGAAACTAGGGTTTCTGAACTTTTGAAACTTTTTCCGTCATGATCTCAGAATTACCGAAACTTTGATGCGTCCATGAGATCCTCCATACACTATCTATTTCTCAGAATACATCTTCAATACATGCTCAAGAGATGCTTCTTCACAAGAGACCCTTGCCTCTTATTTATACTCTCCAAGTAGCTTCCTTAGAAGCATCTTCTAGGTCACTTAACCCACTTCTAGGTCACTTAATCCATTTCTAGGTCACTTAACCTATTTTCCTCATTTTTAGGGTTAACCACTTTCCATAATTAGAAAATTTTCCATTTATTTATCATTTAAATATTCCTCCTTGACTTGCGACCATTTAAATAATAATTTCTTCTTTTCAATCACTTGACTTCTTTGACCTCTTGGGGCTTCAATCCAACATATGAGGGTCATTCATCTTCATAGGGCCATAACTCTCAAACCATGAGGATATTTATGACATTCCACATACTACCGGAAATGACATGACAAGCACTATCCATCTAATAGTTTCACTAACAAATTCACTAATCTTCATTTCATTATTACACATTTAAGTATGGGTTGTCCAACCATACTTCTAGGATAACTCAACCGTAAAGCGTCTTCCCACGAGGGATTTCACCATAAGGGGAACACTTTGGAGTTCATCCATTTGTAATCCTTATCAACCATGATAAGACAATAATGAATCATCTTTACATCAATTCAACAATGCATCATATACCAATGAAACCACATCGATTCATCTTCATCTATGCATAATGTATCAATGACAACTCATTGATCCATATTCATCTAGGAAAATACATATTACATTTGACATCAATCATCAATCAATCAATACTTTGTGATCAATCAATCACTTGACATCAATCCTTTGACAATAATTAATTAAACCTTTGGCATCAATGACAACATGATCCAACACTTGTCACATCTTAGGGCTGTACTAGAACGTTATCGTAAGTTTGGTATTTCACTAAATCCTAAGAAATCACTTTTTGCAGTGGAACAGGGAAGATCACTGGGATTTATAGTATCAAAAGAGGGGATAATAATAGACCTCGAACAAACACAAGCTATTTCCAATCTCCCTCCCCCATCTTCCAAAAAGGAAATGAAATATTTTTTGGGTAAAATAAATTTCGTCAAATGTTTTGTCCCAATTTTTTCTGAGATGGTTAGGCCTCTGCAAAAACTGATTAAAAAGGATGTTGTTTTCAAATGGGGACCTCAAGAGAACCTATATTTTAATGCCATTAGAAAATATATAATTGAAGCTCCCTCCTTGATGAGTCCCTATTTTTCCAAAGACTTCATGCTATACACTTTTGCATCTGACAGATCGCATGTTGTTGTGCTTACTCAAAAAAATGATGAAAATAATGAAGTACCCATTTCATTTATGAGTTCTGATCTTAAATGTGCATAATCAAATTATCCTACAGTAGATCAACAAGATTATGCTGTTTTCAAGGAAATTAAACATTTTAGACCCTACCTGTTGAAATCTAGGGTAAAAGTTATTGTCCCTTATCCTGCTGTAATAAATTTGTTAGTTCAAAAGGACCTTGGGGAGAAAAGGGAAAATTAGATGACCTCCCTTCAAGAGTACAATCTCAAAATCATACCTGCATGAATTGTTAGAGGTCAAGGCCTTTGCAAATTAGTGGCTCATTTAGTTGAAATACCAAAAAATCAACCAACAAGACCAACTGAAAATTTTCATAATGAAACAAAAATCTGTCATGTACAAAACACACCTAATTCATGGTATAATGATATCATATTTTATTTTCTGCACGAAACTACTCCTCGAAATATTGATTCAAAAAACAAAAGAGAACTAAGGTTTAGATCTATGTCTTTTCAATTGATTAATGATATATTGTTTCGGAATAATTTTGATGGTGTATTTCTGCGCTACCTAGAAAAGGAAGAATCTGAAAAGGTGCTAGCTGAGTTACATTTCAGTGATGTTGATGGCCATTTTGGTGGAGATACGACTACCCACAAAGCACTTAGGTATGGTTATTATTGGCCCACCTATATTAAGATGCTCATGATTTGGCTCGCAAATTTATAATCTATCAAAAGGCTGCAGGACGGGTCAAGAAGGTTGTATTTCCATTGCAGTCTGTCATAGTAGATACACCATTTCAGCAGTGGCACCTAGATATCATAGGGCCAATTAACCCAACTTCTTCACAACAACACAAATATATTCTCATGACAACAAATTATTTTATGAGATGGTCTGAAGCTTTACTGTTAAGGGTAGTAAACACGAATAAGGTAATTTCATTCTTAAACTCACATATTATCACTCATTTCGGGATACCTGAATGTTTAGTTTTTGACAATGCTTCTTATTTTTCTTCCTTGGATATGAATGTTTTTGCTTTAGAAAAAGGGATTAAGCTAAAATAATCCGCCAGTGATTATCCCCAAGAAAATGGCTTGGCTGAGTCAACAAACAAAAATCTGATCAAAATAATAAAAAGAACAGTGTCGGAAAATCATAAAAATTGGCACAATGCATTATATAACGCACTGTGGGCTGATAGGGTCACTCAAAAGGCTTCCATCGATAATTCTCCTTTTTTCCTCATTTACATAAGAGAATCTATTCCTACTCCCCATGTCTTAATCCCCTCATTGCAATTATATAAGAAAGTTCAGGAGGAAGAATATCCCCCTTTGGAGAATCAAATAAACACTTTACTAAAATTAGAAGAAGTTAGGACACAAGCAAAACAAAAATTGGACCAACACCAAAAAATTGTTAAAAACTGGTTTGATCCAAGTTCATCCTCAGATAGAAAATTTAATGTAGGAGATTTGGTCCTCAAATGGATCAAAGCACACGAGTATAAATGAGAACACACTAAGTTTCAAAACATGTGGTTGGGACCTTTTTTCATTGCAGAAAAATTGGGAAGGACAACTAGACACTTTTCTTGTGAATGGCCAGACTCTCAAGAAATACTTCACCTGAGAAGAATCATACCTACCCCCTATAAATATACCTAGCTTTATTTGTTTTATTTTTATTTTATTTTTTGTTTTCTTTATGATTGGTTATTTTCTTTTGTTGCTTTCTTTGTTTTCTTAAAAGTTATTTCTGACTCAAAATCCATTATTGAAGGGAATTTTGTAATCAGATTTATCACTAACAGTAGTTGAAATAGTCCAAGCATCCAAATGTTAAGTTTTTAACTCAGATCTGTGATCTATAAGAAAGTTATTCTAGAAGTTTCTGCCCAATCATTTTTCTTGATTTTTTGTCAAGATATTAGGGAAGTACGATCATCTTTAAACTTCTTACACCATCCGAGCTCTAATGATATCAGCTCAAAGATCTTCCCCATACTTGAGATGATTTCTTGATTGAAATCTAAATGTCCAAACCATGATGAAAATGATAAGTTCTTAAAGAAAAAAAAACAATATTAATGATCAATCATATGATTTACTGTCTGTTAAATCTTCAGTATCTCCCCGCTCTCTCGTTATCATGAAACCTCAGAATTTTATCTTTATAAATGACTAAGCAGAGTTTGAAACACTTTAATGTGTGGGAAATGTGTGTAAACCCACTGGGGTATTGAACAGGTCTGCTGGCAGTGGGTAAATGCACACATGGTACCAAGACAACTTCATTGGGGTACTGAATAGGCCTGCTGGCAGCGAAGCAATGTCGGGTTCAAGATCTGTCAGGTAAGTTTTTAAATTGATCATATATCCAAAAAATTTCATATCATGGATGAACGAATTTTGGATGGGATTAAAGTACTTGAGTGGGTTAAATGACATCCCCGTCAAGGCTATGAACGCTTGCTGATAGCAGTGGCCCTGCCAACGGAATTGAATTTACTTTTATGAATATCATCACCTTTTGATCAAAACTAACTTTCAGATTACAATCGTCTCCAAGATCACTCTTCGTGAGTTTGACTGTATTAATTTTCTGAGTTAATTTTAAAACTCTTAATCTGTTTAAAATTTAGTTTTAGTGATTGTCAAATCTTTCTTTTCCCTAATATAAAGTTTTGATAATGCAGAGATAACTGCTTCGCCCAATGAGTCACCATTGTTAGTAGCCAAATATTCATATCGCTTCGTCGATCTTCGAAACACAAGATTGGATTTTTTTATTTTATTAGTTGCCTCTTTGTGTCTGCGAAGAGTTAGATTATATTCTTTGAAGAATTGCTTGATTGATAATTTTCTGTTTTTGAGTTTTGTTTTTTTAAATAAACTTATCATTTACCCATTTCAATTTCATCACTGTCAAGCATGAAATTGAAATAGTTTTGTATGGACACATTCTATAAACTCTAAAAGTCTCCCTCCTTATAAAACTAAACGATTCTTTGAAACACCTATAATCTCAAAACTTTTAAGTTTGATGAACATATGGTTATGTGAATTTTTTTATAGCATTAGGATATGAGCTAGTCGTGTTTGATTCATGTTATGCCTTGATCATTTTTAATGATGTTATGATTTTTTCTTTACCCCTTCATGACTTTGGTTCTAAAACTATGAAATAAACCTATGATACAAATGCTACCGTTGGCCGTCATGTCACCGTCTAATCACTGTATTACCTGGCTAGTAGCCGTGCTATGAAACTATTACATCTCTGTCTTGTTTACTTGAACTTGCATTGATATCGTCATTTGATGGTGATTCGTAATCAAGTATTATGTTCTTAGCAGGAGAGGTGGTTTTTGAGTGCATTTGTCCTCTGGTTCTAGGTTTAATCAACAGTAAGAGTGGGAGTCATGGTGGCATCCTCCCAAAACTATAGTTTTTGGGCCACCTTTGACAATGAAAAACATACCATTGGTTTTGGGTTGTTTCAAACACAGACTCCTCCATTCTGCACTTTCTGGTATATCGTAATCAATTCTATGGCTGATGTAGTTAGGGTAGAGATGAATGGCTCACATGCTCTTCTCTCTCATGATGATGTTGTTGATGACCTCTCCATATTCAGATGGGTTAAGTTTATACAGTCATTCGAAGGTTTTAATCTGGAAGTCTCCCAAACTTTCCCCAAGACCTTTGACGACGCTAGAGATAACATAGGTGATCTACAGTTGCAAGTTGATGAGGAATCAATAGAAGAGGCCACATGCCTACCACGGGAAGGAGACCGCCGGTTCAAAAACATAAAAATCGAAGGTATCTCTTGGCATCTATTCATTATTTATAGAAAGTTGTGCTATGACATTAAAGGTACACCCATCCATCTGTTCAAGATTCACTGACATGGTTTGTTATTGATAATCAAACAGGTCGTCACCCATGAGGGATGATATAGATTGATATTTTTATTTCATGTGAGCCTGTTAATGGTATTCCTAGGTTTTAAGTTAAATATGCCATTTTATTTGCTTAAAAGACTACAAAAGATGTCTAGATTATATCAGAGACAAAACCTCAACTCATAATCCAGTCTTTTCCACCGTGGTTTGATACAAATTTTGGTTAATTCCCATTTTTTGAAGGTAGGAGATAACTAGCAAGGATTCCTTGTTAGGAATGGTTTTGCTTCACTGCCACAATAAACGATCAATATTTTACCTCTGTGTGTTGATGTGTCTATCGACCCTTGCCTATCGTCTCACTCTCTACAAGGTCTTTGAGTGGAATTACAAGTCGCAAAATACCCAACATTACATCCCGATGCCCCTATTTATTATCGTCAATCAGTCAAGGTCACCTCCAGGAAGCACAAATTCATCCAAAATAAGTCCTTAGAGGAAGTGTTGAGTCACCTACGGGGTAAGGTACTTGTCGTCCCTAATCCTGTACAAAATTTGGTTTATGAAAAAAGAATTAAAATCAAGAGATAGGGTAAGCAAAACACACAGAGGGTTCATGATATAGATTTCAGGAATAAAAGGAATGATCGACTTCTTTTAAGAATGACCAATAATCAACACTAGAACTGTGATAAACCTATCCCCACAGTTGATATCTAGGACATGATCTCTGTTGACGACGCTAGTTCTGATGCCACTAAAATAGATTCACCCCAATATGATTTTGTGTCTAACTTTCCTCCATTTCTAAAGGAGAAAGAGGGATTTTTTGGTATTCAGTATGATTT
Organism: Picea glauca; assembly: GCA_000966675.3. Lineage (NCBI taxonomy): Eukaryota > Viridiplantae > Streptophyta > Pinopsida > Pinales > Pinaceae > Picea > Picea glauca. Next base: position 230,848 of record JZKD02S2204824.1, on the reverse strand, counting down.
GGAAAGTGTTATGGAGCAGGATAAACCATTAAACTCAAATCATACTCATCCACTACCAAATCTGGAACATGTATATTGTGAGGGTTGTTTTAATTAGATCCAGAGATATTACCAGGACATCCCTTATCTACAAGATCAACTAAATCAAGTTATGGCTTGTAATTTAGCTTTGGAAAAGGAAAACACAGATTTGAGAGTTAGCATCGAACTGGTTTCACCTAGAGCCAACAAATGGTTCAGGAGGTCAGGGGATATTATTATAACAAATTCCACCAATTTCAACGCTTTTATCAATTCTGAATTATCTCATGTTTATTTTTCAAAGGTTTAATGGGTAAACATTCTTCTTGGAATTTACATTTGTTTTGTTTAGTGATAACTAAAATTGTTTTATTTTAGTTTTATTTAGACTAGCTACAGAATCTACAGAATCTATCGAATCATAGATTCTGTAGCTTGTCTTTTAATTAATTAATTTGATTGATTTTCTAATTTAAATTTCATTTTTTTATCAGGTGTGAAGAAGATCAATGTGCAAAGGTTGAAGGAACGAGTAAATAGCTGGGAATGCTCCAAATTTTTAATTTCCATTTTGAGAAACAGTTTCAAGAATATTTGGATGATGTAACTATTTTGGATAGCTGTCACAACAGACCTATATTTCTGGTTATTTTTTAGTAAAGACTTCATTAAAATAGATATGTCTCTATCTTGTATGATATGAGAACAGACCATGAATTTATTTTAAATAGTAGTTCTTTCCCAGGAACACATGAAATTCTTTTGGGACCTGATGATGGACTTATCTTTTTGAGAAATACATGAAATGCAATTTACTTTTTGTCTTTAGTCCTTCTGTAGACTGTATAATGTGATTATTGGCCTTTATATATTTTCTGGGCATGAAAAACTTATATGTTATGAATTAGCTTTAGTCTGTTCAAAATTTATTTTTTCATGTTGTGTTTATCTCTCACGTGGGCCATTATTTATTGGTTATTATAATCTTTGTGACTAATCATCTATCTATACATTTTGAGTTTACGTCGAATGCTAGATTTTGATAATACCATTTGCCGGAGATTGAAGTTAATTTCATCTTCATCTTTTGAATAATTTAAAGTTACATGAGGAAAATTCATTTGTCTTTCTGTTTATTATAGATTTCTTTCGAAATAAAAAAATTTGCTTGAGTTTTTTCAAGAAATATCATTCTTTGCTTCTTGCCATATATTTATGCTTGGCAACAGGTTAAGTGGAGCCTACATTACACAGAAAAACAAATATATCTTAGTACCTTTTCTTTACAACTAATCAACATCAAGTTAGTTAGCTTTCTTTTTACTTGATTTATTTACTTTACGAATGAATAATGATTAAATCATTCAAACTTTAATGCTTTGTTCATTACAGTTATATCATTTCAAATCTTATTCGTTCATTTGTTGTTGTTTGCTACATATAGTAATAGAACAATTTCTTTAGTTTTGCATCTTATTTAAACTTTGATTCATTAGTTAAAGTAATCATTTTCACAAGGCTTTATTTAAACCTTGTATCTATACATACATATTGTATATAACACGACTACATGCTAAATATATATATATATATATATATATATATATATATATATATATATATATATATATATATATATATATATATATATATATATATATATATATATATATATATATATATATATA
>JZKD02S2204824.1:208768-218914 GCA_000966675.3 Picea glauca | reverse complement strand
GGCCAAGTATCACTTTTGAACCTTGATTTTGAGGTGGTTCTTCTAGACAATATTTCTTCTGTTGTATCTCCCAAGTTTCGGCCCTTCTGGGTATGAAACTTTATTTTATGTATTTATCTGATATTTCTTCTCTGCAATGCCACATGTCTGATCAAAATTGGATGTGCCAAGTGTAATTTACGGTAACTTCCCCACAATTTGCTGATTTTTGGCCTTTCCAAGAGATCTCACTGGTATAGCATGCCCCACACAAAATAATTGATATAAAATTCTGAAACTCACACTAAAAATACTATAGACTGTCCACGATCCAATGAAACCAATCCCACTCAATTTGGATACTCTAGGAAGAAGTTATGATTGTTTTACCTGGAACACCTTCTTGAGACTAGTCAATAGGACTAGTCAAATACCCTATCTTACGCAAGGTGTATCTACAAATTTAAGATGACCCAGAAGTTAAATTTTTTACCACAGATACATTACTAATTTCAGTAAATAGCCTCCAGATTTTAGGGTATGAAACGTTACAAAAATGTTTTTATAGCAAAAATTCCACAATGAATCAGTTCAGGATGATTCCATAAAGTTATCTTGTACAGGCTGTATCTCCAAAAGTATAAGGCCTCAAGAGCTGAATTTTTAACCCAATGTACCTTGATCCGTCTACTAAATATCCTCCAAGCCGTTCCTTTTGAAACATTGTAGAAAAAAAGTTATAGCAAAAATTCCAAGGTGTCTCAGATGTAGTATTGAAACCCCAAGACCTTGAGCCCTGATACCATATGTTAAGAACCAAATATCAATATAGCATAGAAAAACTTTAGAAAAAGTACTCAACGCCTTGAAAAAGAGATAATTTCAGATAATAATCCTCTTCGAGGGAGCAACCTCATTTAACCCCACTTAAAGGTTCAAGTACAATATGATTCAAAATGAAAATGTCTCCTTGGTATATATAGGATACTAGGAGGCATAATTACAACTAATGGCCTAAAGCCGACATAAATAAAATAACATTACTAATATAATATGCCCCAATTAAGGGGTAATGAGGCAATATTAGGGCTTAACACATAAATAGTTCTACTCATGGTAATAGAAGACTTTGATAAAGAAGGCACCGAAGAGGAATATGAAGAGGTAGAAGTTGAATACAAAGAAGAACTATTGAGTGCTATAGAAGTTATTAAAAGAGAAAAGAAGAAAAACAAGTCACTACAGGAAGAAATAAACAAAAAAGAGGAAACACAAAATTCCAATTGTGAAGAACTAGAGTAGATAATCACTAAGTTAAAAATTCAAGTTGAACAAGACAAGGGAATTGAAGAAGCACTCAGAGAACAATTGGAAGACAAAGACAGGATTAATGAAAATTTGGAAGCAAAGATTGTCACATTGAGAAAATACCTTCAAGAGAAAAACATGCAAAATAGTTCTAAGGTTTTGGATAGCATTATCAACAGTCAGAGGCCACATCATGAAAATTCTGAGCTAGGATACAATCAGACAGAAAGAGGTTTGTCAAGCGATTTATATGCTAATGATTTTGACATAAAATTGTCAACCCGGGGCTCGTAAGCTTCGAGGTGCAAGCACAATACATGCAGGGTGAAAGTAAGCTAACCTAATCTAATGATTGAAAAAGAAACACATGTATGGAATTGGATTGCATGAAATAAATGAAAACATGAAATTGCATAAATTACACCTGATTAAGAAAACATGAAATTGAATTGCATGACATAAACGAAAGCGTGAAATTGCATAAATTAAACATGATTGAGAAAGCATGGAATTAGAAAAAGGAAAGATCATCTATAACATAAATAACAAATAACAAATGACAAACATATGTGAGCTCACATAAAATATATATTAACAACTCAAAATAACAAATCTATTATGAAGAAATCAAAATATTTACTCTAAAACATCAACTCCTATTACAACATGATGAAATCCATGACCAACTCATTTTCTCAAAAGTAAAGACTAACTATGTTAGATATGTAGAGGAATCTGGATACGGTTGTCCATCGAGCGGTAATACGAAAGGCACTTTGCTTTGTAAATCTTAGAATGGAAAGAGGATAACAATCTGAGAAGCTTTGAAAGGGTAATACGATAAATTGGTTGAGGAGGATGAAGTGTCGAGTTGATGGTGTGTTTTGATTGCAGGTGGAGTTGGATTGAAGGTGATCAGTAAACCAACGGACAACCATTCTACCGAAGAGCTTTTCTGACCATAGAGATGAGGATTCGAATGAATGGGAAATTTTTAACTGGACTGACTAATCCATGGCTTCATGTTTTAATGGTTTTATTGTTTTGCAGGTTTCGACGTGGGCAATAAAACTTCAATCGAGAAACAAAGGCCTTGCACAATTCAATCAATCGCAAGCTAGATAGTATCACTTTGAATTTTTTATTTTTATTTTTTTATTTTACATTAAATAAAAACACAACTGTTTTTGCTTTCTTAAGTTTTGTTTTGGTTCTTATTTTTATTTTTGTATCACTCATTTAAAAAAACAAAAATTGGAAATTTTAAGAAAAATTCAAATGAAAGTTTTTAGCAAAACGTGTTTTACATGTTATTTTTCCTGAAAACGTTAGAGACATCCTACTTTCTGACCTTCGATATCGCATGAAGCGGGAAGGAGAGTATACTTATTCAAAACATAACGCAACAAAACTGAAAATAACATCCTATCTACTCTATGCTAATTGGAAGTTAGGAATTAATTACATGGAAGGGTTGTATACGTTTTCTGAATTCATTGAACCTGATTTTTTTCATGGAAGGAGAAAATAGCCATACATCTCCGATCCAGAGGGTTGTATAGGTTAACCATGAATACAGATACAGAGCCGACATCAGCCATAGAAGAATCCAAGTACTTAAATCGCATGGATAAGGCACTCAGAACAATTTGCAGTTTTATTTCTCCCGATCTCCTTTTTCATATATCTTCCTGTAAGACTCCCAATGAAACCTAGATCATCTTGGAAGGGATATTTGGAAAATAGGATGAGATGAAGGGACTCATGCTGGAAGTGGAGCTGCTCAGATTGAATAAAAAAAACTTCGAGAATATCCAAGATTTCTTTACAAAATTCAAGGATTTACTATCGCAACTCAAAGCTTGCGGAGTTGATAAATTGAAGGAGGAGAAACAAATGGTTCTCACCATTCTCTTCAAGCTTGGTCCTGAATTCTCAGTATTCGTATATACATTCCATACTGTCAGATTCGCCTTTGGAGCCACCTGGAAGATGCCTTCTCTTGAGGACTTTATCGAATCCCTGACACAAGAGCAAACCAAGATCATCAACATGGGCGAAATCAAAAGCCCAAGTGCACATGCACTTACTGTGCATGATGGTAGCCACAAATATCAGAAATCTATATATAAATATAAGAGGAAAGATCATTCACATACGAAGAAGGAAGGGTACACAAAACCCTTCACCGATGGCTCCAGATCCAAAGGAGAAAAGGGAAGAAAAGGAGAAAAATGCACATACTGTCACAAAGGATTCCATTTGGAATCTTCATGCATGCAAAAGCAAATAGATCTGATGTCTCAGATGCTTCAGAAAAAAAACCTTGGAGATCGCATCCCCGAGGGTGCAAAGAAGAAGAAGCCAGAAGATCTGAATTCCAAGAAAGACAATTCTATCCATGCCTTGATTGCCATCAACTCCTCTCCCGATGCTTGGATCGTAGAATCAGGAGCATCACATCACATGGCTGCCTCAGAAGAAGTATATTCTTCATTGGATGCATGCAAAGGTCCTCCTATTCTGATGGGGGACAACTCTTCTGTCGAAGTCACCGGAAAAGGAAGGATTGAACTCACCAATGGAAGTTTCGAGAATGTGTTGCATGTTCCCAAGCTTCTGTCAGCCTCCTCCCTGTGTATCGGATGACAAATTACGACACCAGAATGAGAGTCGTATTCACACCAAATTCCATGGACATATATGACATGCAAACCAACTCTAGGGTTGCTACCGGTGAGGTAAATCATCAGTCTAGATTGTATACGTTTTCTGATTTTTTTATTTTATTTTTTTATTTTACATTAAATAAAAACACAACTGTTTTTGCTTTTTTAAGTTTTGTTTTGGTTCTTATTTTTATTTTTGTATCACTCATTTAAAAAAACAAAAATTGGAAATTTTAAGAAAAATTCAAATGAAAGTTTTTAGCAAATGAAGATCCCAAGTCCAAAATTAAACGTGTTTTACATGTTATTTTTCCTGAAAACGTTAGAGACATCCTACTTTCCGACCTTCGATATCGCATGAAGAGGGAAGGAGAGTATACTTATTCAAAACATAACGCAAAAAAACTGAAAATAACATCCTATCTACTCTATGCTAATTGGAAGTTAGGAATTAATTACATGTAAGCAAATTTCCAATTTAACCATTTGCGTTGTGACATATCTGGCCACCCACAGGTCGGGAAATGCCTACTCCAGAGCACTTTTTCATTCTCTCATACCAATTTGTAACATCCTCGACCATTCATGCCATGCCACGCTACATCTGAGAACACATCTTTTCTCTATACAGAACGTACTGTAACATACTTAACATCCTAACTAAGTTATGTCACATATACTTTTCTAACTGCATGCAATTAAAACATATGCACACACAAAACACTTGCGGAAGCTTAATATATATAAAACGTGAACATACAAATACGCTATGTAAATGCATGGATTCACACTGAAATAGCAGTAAACATATACATGCATCATATACATGCAATACCCATAAGCATACAGTCAACTATAATCATGCATAGGATAAACCCATAAACATAACACATGAATAACAATGCAGCATGTAAATTAATCACACAATTGCCACTTATCTTTGGGAGAATGTCACCAACTGCGTGCAAACCTTCCACGAACCTCCCAGCCTTAGACCACACTATTCATCACTCTCAACAATGAGTCACCCCCGAGTTGGGACTAATCTCCACCTATGTAAAGGGGTTCCTAACCAGGCTAAAGGCTCATGAACAACAGGAAAGACTCCATCTCAGATGCTCACTCAACTAACAACCTACAATCCCTCATTCCCCACATGCCTATCCCACCCAAGGAAGTGTGCCCCTTCTCTGCTCAACAGTCCCTCGGCTGCCCCACTTCCCTTCCAGGGCTTCAGCAACAAGCTGGATAGGAAGTCTCAGAGCCTTGTAGCTGTAGTTCAACACCTTTAGGAAATCAATCCCCAACAATTCTCTCACCCAAAGAATTTCTCACGGGCCTGACAACCCGTTGTTGGAGTTACTTCAGAGACAGCTAGGATTTATTTTTCCTAAGTTTTTTATTTTTTTATTAGTCATAATTAGTCATTATCCATTCTCTTATATTTTAGGGGAGAATATTCCACTTGGAGAATATTTTCTTTCAATTCACACTTTAGTTTGACTAGTTGAGTTGAGTTTAGATGTTGCATTGGGATCATCACCATGCAACATTGGGATCATCACCATGCTAATTCGACCTTGCCTTGGTATCATCACCAAAGTGGTGCATTAGCCTTGATTCCCTCAACTAACTCCTCACTACTCTCTGTTCAGTCAATTAACTGAAGACTAGTTGACTAGTTAACTCAACTAGGTGGCAGTTCACTCCCGTAACTGCCTGAGAGACTAGAATAGGTGGCAATTCACTCCCGTAACTGCTGGTGTGTGTCCAGATCACTCTAAACCACCACTATGGTGACTTGGTTTACCTCAAGTCAAACTCATTGAGTTATACAAAGTATATCATGTGTAAATTATTCATTATTCATAATGGTTAATGAGAATTCTTCCATTCTTTCTCTCATTCTTCTTTCTTTTCCAATTCTCTCTGCAAATGTGTGTATTATTTTTTAGATAGATCTATTCTATGCAGGTTCAAAATATTTACGTGGTATCAGAGCCGACGAAATTCTAAGCAAAATCTACACCAAAATTTTTTGCAGGTACAAAAGATTGAAGACAACGGAAAGATAGAATTACAAAAAGAATTCATTCTTACACCTTACAACTATTTTTCATGGAAGGAGAAAATAGCCATACATCTCTGATCCAAAGGGTTGTACAGGTTAACCATGAATACAGATACAGAGCCAACATCAGCCATAGAAGAATCCAAGTACTTAAATCGCATGGATGAGGCACTCGGAACAATTTGCAGTTTTATTTCTCTCGATCTCCTTTTTCATATATCTTCCTGTAAGACTCCCAATGAAGCCTATATCATCTTGGAAGGGATATTTGAAAAATAGAGATGAGGGGACTCATGCTGGAGGTGGAGCTGCTCAGATTGAATAAAAAAAGCTTCGAGAATATCCAAGATTTCTTTAAAAAATTCAAGGATTTACTGTTGCAACTCAAAGCTTGCGGGGTTGATAAATCGAAGGAGGAGAAACAAATGGTTCTCACCATTCTCTCCAAGCTTGGTCCTAAATTCTCAGTATTTGTATCTACATTCCATACCGTCAGATTCTCCTTTGGAGCCACCTGGAAGATGCCTTCTCTTGAGGACTTTATCGAATCCCTGACACAAGAGCAAACCAAGATCATCAACATGGGAAAAATCAAAGGCCCAAGTGCACATGCACTTACTGTGCATGATGGCAGCCAAAAATATCAGAAATCTATAGATAAATATAAGAGGAAAGATCATTCACATATGGAGAAGGAAGGGTACATAAAACCCTTCACCGATGGCTCCAGATCCAAAGGAGAAAAGGGAAGAAAATGAGAGAAATGCACATACTGTCACAAAGGATTCCATTCGGAATCTGCAGGCATGCAAAAACAAATAGATCTGATGTCTCAGATGCTTCAGAAAAAAAACCTTGGAGATCGCATCCCCGAGGGTGCAAAGAAGAAGAAGCCAGAAGATCTGAATTCCAAGAAAGACAATTCTAGCCATGCCTTAATTGCCATCAACTCCTCTCCCGATGCTTGGATCTTAGAATTAGAAGTATCACATCACATGGCTGCCTCAGAAGAAGTATATTCTTCATTGGATGCATGCAAAGGTCCTCTTATTCTGATGGGGGACAACTCTTCTGTCGAAGTCACCGGCAAAGGAAGGATTGAACTCACCAATGGAAGTTTCGCGAATGTGTTGCATGTTCCCAAACTTTCTGTCAGCCTCCTCCCTGTGTATCAGGTGATGAATCACGACACTGGAATGAGAGTCGTATTCACACCAAATTCCATGGACATATAAGACATGCAAACCAACTCTAGGGTTGCTACTGGTGAGGTAAATCATCAGTCTAGATTGTATACGTTTTCTAAATTCATTGAACCTGATTCTGCTTTACTCCTTACTCATGCTGATGAAAGTAGTAGGATATGGCACGAAAGATTTGGACATTTGAATTTCAGATACATGCAACAACTTAGAAAACACAAATTAGTTGATGGTCTACCAGGCATCCATTTCTCCAAGGGAGTATGTGAGGGATGTGTTCTCAGAAAACACCCTCAAGAGAAATTTGACAAGGGAAAGTCTCAGCGAGCTTCTGCACCTTTAGATCTGATCCACAGTGACCTCATGGGTCCTTTTCTGCATCCATTGATCAACAAAGCGAGGTTTGTTCTCATTTTTTTTGATGATTTCTCACATTTTACATGGATCTACTTTCTCAGGAAAAAATGTAAGGTCTTTCAACACCTCAAAGATTTCAAATCTTTGGTTGAGACACAGTCCGGAAAGAAGATCAAAGTCCTCCGAAATGATAACAGGGGATATTATGTGAATCATGAGATCCACAATATTTTCCATGAGGTAGGGATCTAGTTGCAACACACAATTCCCTATACTCCGTAGAAAAACAAAGTTGCTGAGAGGAAAAATAGATCTCTAAAGGAGATGGCATCTTGCATGCTGCATGCAAAGTCACTACCATAGAGACTATGGGCTGAAGCACTTAACTGTGAAACATACATCCAAAACAGATATTCTCATAGATCTATCAAGGATAAGACCCCCTATGAGGCTTGGAGCAACCTCAAACCGAAAGTGACCCACTTTCATATTTTTGGTTCACGTGCATGGGACAAGATTCCCTCTGGAAAGAGGAAGGCACTTGATCCTCAGAGCACTGAGTGCATTTTTTTTGGATACCCCAATGGTATGAAGGGATATCAACTTATTGATCTTTCCCAGACCTGCTCATCATTGAGCGTAGTGTCCAATTCAAGGAAAGTGTCTCGCATGTACCTCAACAGTTGCATGCAGACACCTTCACTCTTCCACCAGTTCAAGATGATGAGCATGAACATGCCGACTCTTCTTTAGATGAGAGTTATGATTCATAGGACTCAAATGATTCAGATTCAGAGTCAGTACAGTTAGATGCAGATTCAGAGAATCCAGATGCAGTTGCAGAGCCAGAAAAGAGGCCCAAGTGGGCATAGACTACTCTTCAGGATGCAGGGGATCTCGTAGGTGATCTAACCAATACTAGAAAGACTCGATCTAATTTTGAGGAGCCTTCTATTTCACTCACTGCCACTGAACCATTGCCTTCTAGGCATCTTTTCTTGGTTCAGTCTTCATATCCACACTCTTATGGCGAGGCTGCTGGAAATCCCTTTTGGGAATCCACCATGTAGGAGGAGTACAACTCCCTCCTCGAGAACAAGACTTGGGATCTGGTTCCCCTTCCTTCTAGGAGGAAACTTGTCAGATACAGATGGGTCTATAGGACCAAGAGTGCAACAGATGGACAGATGAGTAGATACAAAGCCAGGCTTGTCGCTAAAGGCTTTCAACACGTTCATGGTATTGAATATGATAAGACCTTCGCTCCAGTAGTGAAGATGGATTCCATATGGTTGACACTTGCCATTGCCGAAGCCAAGGGATGGGAAGTCCATCAGATGGACGTGAATAATGCATTTCTTCACGGTGATCTCTCTGAGGAGATCTACATGGAGCAACCCTAGGGATTTATGCATGACTCATCTTTGATTTGTCCACTGAAGAAGTCACTTTATGGCCTCAAGCATGCTCTGAGGGCATGGTATGCCAAGATGGAGTCCTACCTATTGTCATAGAACTTTGTACATTGTAAATCAGACCTGAATGTCTACATGCTCAGGGTGGCTGATTCACTTCTACTTTTAGTTCTGTATGTCGATGATTTGCTGATCATTGGGTGCTCGACTTCAGCGATTACTGTAGTCAAGAGGATTCTACATGATAGGTTTTTGATGACGGACATGGGTCCGCTACACTTCTTCCTTGGACTTGAGATTAGTCAGGATGCATTAGGCATCAAACTGTCTCAAGCCAAGTATGCACGAGATCTTCTTGAGAGATTTTACATGATAGACTGCAAGTCTACTCTGACTCCTTTCCTATCAGGAGTTAAACTTGAGGATGGCAGGGAGACTCCATTGGTTGAAAACACACTATACAGACAACTAGTGGGGAGCTTGTTGTATCTCACACACTTCATACTAGACCTCTCATATGCAGTTGGTGGAGTTTCCAGGTTGATGCAGGAGATGCATGAGCTACATGGGAAAGTTTTAAAGCATATCCTTCGATACATACAGGGCACCATCACCTTTGGGATTCAGTATGCAGTAGACTCTACATTAGATCTCATTGGGTTTACTGATTTCGACTGGGCTGGTGATAGCATTGATCGCAAGTCCACATCTGGTTACACAATTGGTCTTGGTTTCGGGCCTATCTGTTGGTCGAGCAAGAAGAAAGATTCCATTTCTCTATCTTCAACCGAGGCAGAGTACAAAGGGGTAGTTAACATAACCATTCAGGCTATGTGGCTAAAACATTTTCTCACTGAGTTGGGCATTCAGTTTCATCAGCCAATCGTCTTTTGGTATGATAACCAGAGCACTCTGAAGTTTTGGAGAGATCCATTTCAGAGGCAGCAGACGAAGCACATAGAGATCCACATGCAATACATATGAGACTTAGTACACGAGGGGATCATTGATTTATAGTTTTGTCATTTAGTAGAACATACGACAAACATTTTCACCAAGACCTTCACTGAGAAAAAAATACATTCTCCGCGAAGTCGTCTTGGAGTGAAGGACACGGTTACCTAGCAACTGTAGTTCTTCTTTTT
>JZKD02S2204824.1:177554-195562 GCA_000966675.3 Picea glauca | reverse complement strand
AACCAGGCTAAAGGCTCTTGAACAACAAGAAAGACTCCGTCTCAGGTGCTCACTCAAATAACAACCTACAATCTCTCATTCCCCACATGCCTATCCCACCCAAGAAAGTGTGCCCCTTCTCTGCTAAAAAATCCCTCAGCTGCCCCACTTCCCTTCCAGGGCTTCAACAATAGGCCGGATAGGAAGTCTCAGAGCCCTATAGCTGTAGTTCAACACCTTCAGGAAATCAATCCCCAACAATTCTCTCACCCATAGAATTTCTCATGGGCCTAACAACTCGCCTCTTCAATATCCCATAGGCTTGACAACACGCTTCTTCAATCCCACTCCCAAGCTAATAGTTACCCAACCGAAGGCTCTGGATACGGGTTCAAGTAAGGTCATGAAGATACAATGGATATCTCAATGGCTATGAATACTCCTGGATGATTGACTGTATGGCTCAGTGATGGATGATTCATGGGAAAGATGATGGTAAGAATGATGGAGAGTTTCCCAAAAATGAACTAAGTCCAACAATATGTATGCATGCCCCCAACTTGACACTTGTCACGTCAGAGCTACTTTGGCCCACCTCGCCACAACTTTTAGAACTTAGGATAAAATAATTACCCATACTTTATGATTAAAGAAATATTAATATAATATTCCTTTTTGGCTTAAGCTCCCTAGCTCAACCCTTTTCCTTCACTTTTAGGCCCCTCCCTTTCTCTAACCAGTGGATTTTAGTCCCCCATCTCTTTTATCATGGTCAGTCTATGTGCAAGGATGTATCTTATATTAAATATGAGATATGTACAAAAATAGGCACACTGGCCTTTAACATCTAGGTTCTCCGGCCTAATCAAAACGTAAGCGCCCTAGCTTATAATAACTGGCTCACTAGCCTATAAAACACATCATGTACATAAAGGTTCCCTAGCCTCCATATCCCACACACTCAATATGCTATGCGCGGTATCCTGGAATGTACCCAATTCGTCATTTTACTGTGCAGTACATGCGCGTGCTACACCATGGAAGATGTATATCAAATGTATATAAAACATCTCACCAACTTAAGTACATTTGCATTTACATTTACAATTGGGTTCAGCCTAGGGATATTACATGCATATTAGGAGCAAGAATATATTCACACACAATTTCGAAAATTGAAAATTAAAATGTATAGAAGTGTGCAAAATCAATTGTGGTAAATGCGATACAAATAAATAAGGAAGAAAACATTGAACTGACCTGATACTCACTTGAAACCACTATCCAATGAGGCTTTCGTATGCATGATTTCTGTTCCGATTCAACATACTTGCATTCTCTTGTTTGTCCTCCTCAATCTCCTATTCGAATAGTTCCTCATTTGATATACATTGTTCTTTGAGTGTCGATTCTTCTTTTTCTTAAGGAGGAGTGGCTAAGTCTTTGATTGATGTCAAGATCTCATCTTCTTGAGAGGATGAGATCCCTTCTTTTGCTAGGATCTGAGAGAGCTGTTCCAAGGTTGTATTCATTCTAAAATCATCTTACTAGTATTCAAATCAGATACTACAAATGAAAAATTGGTACAACGAAATACGAGAAATTATGAAACAATACTAGTACAAAAGTAGTGTAAAATCATAGATAAACAGGTACAAAATCAAAAGTAAACTTGTATGAAAGAAGAAACTAATTCATAATGAAAGAAATAAAACTTGCATAAAATAAAATTAAAGAAATTACTCTTGCAGTAAAATAAGCACACTGGAAGGAAAATAAATTGCAGGAAAGTAAACACACTGTGTAGGAAAGAAAGCACACTTGTGGGAAAGTAAATTTCAGGAAAGTAAACAAACTGAGAAAAGTAAACAAACTAATAAAAATAAACAAACTTTCAAAAAAAGTAAACACTCTTGCGGAAAGGAAACAACAAGGCTTTGGAGCGACCCATTAAAATGGATGCGCAGGTTATTACCTCTCGTCTTAAATTTTCTCCTCCCCCCTTTTGTGTAATTAAAGAAAACCTACCTACCTAAGCTCTAATCCCTTTAGTACCTCCCCGACAACGACGCCAAAATGTCGAGCGATTTATATGCTAATGAATTCGACATGAAATTGTTAACCCATGGCTTGTAAGATTCGAGGTGTAAGAACAATATATGCAGGGTGAAAGTAAGCTAACCTAATCTAATGAATGAAAAAGAAACACACGACTAGAATTGAATTGCATGAAATAAACGAAAGCATGAAATTGCATAAATTACACCTGATTGAGAAAGCATGAAATTGAATTGCATGACATAAACGAAAGCGTGAAATTGCATAAATTAAACCTGATTGAGAAAACATGAAATTAGACAAAGGAAAGATCATCTATAACATAAATAACAAATAAAAAATGACAAACATATGTGAGCTCACATAAAATCTATATTAACAACTCAAAATAACAAATCTATTATGGAGAAATCAAAATATTTACTCTAAAACATCAACTCCTATTACAACATGATGAAATCCATGACTAACTCATTTTCTCAAGAGTAAAGACTAACTATGTTATTCTTTTTTCCTTTCTTTCTCTCTTCCTCCCCTCCTCTCAAATGAGGAGAGAGCCCTCTTATTTATACACGAGTGATTTGAAAAGAAGATAAGCAACTCATAATTACAAATCCACTTTTCTCTCAACCAATAAAACTTTTCTCTCAACCAATTTTCTATAATTACAAAATACTTATCCCTTCAAATCCTCTCCACTTTTCTCTCAACCAATTTTCTATAATTACAAAATACTTATCCCACTTTTCTCTCACAAATCCTCTCATGATATTCCCCCTTGAATTTAGCTTGAATTATCTCCAAATTTTGAAAAGATGAAGAAAACATTCGGGAAGCTTTTGAATACTCCTTGGTTGAAAGATTCAAATATACCTACATTACAAAGCTCAAACAAATCTTTGAGATATATATAAAAAATATTTTGATTTGTATTATTTAATCATAAATTCTATGTTAATATTAAAATGAATAAAGTGCAAAATAATAAGGTGAAACCCAAATGTATTCATGAAAATAGTATAATGAATGGTTAAATGAAGTGATAAAATGCGAGGAATGGAGAAAGAAAAAGAGTATGAACATATGACAATTCTGAGACTCAACAAGAGAAGAGAAATTGAAGAAGACAAGAGAATCGAAGAAGCACTCAGAGAAAAACTGGAAGAAAAAGACAAGATTAATGAAAACTTGGAAGCATAGATTGTCACATTGAGAAAAGACCTTCAAGAGAAAAACATGCATAATAGTTCTAAGATTTTGGATAACATTATCAATAGTCAGAGGCCACATCATGAAAATTTTGAGCTAGGATACAATCAGATAGAAAGAGGCTCACTCTCCAAAACTACAGATCAAGAAACAAAATAAAGAATCTATGTAGAGACATTTAGAGGATCTCCTGAGAAGGAATAAAACAAGAGGTTTCATCACATAGATGTTCCACCACCTAGAAGATTCAGATTCCAGAATCCACAACAATCATAATTAAAGGATTTCAAGAAGAATATGGGTTCAAAAGAGTAACTCCCTTCATAATATATTCAATTCCCAGGTATAAAACTATATTTTTTGGTTTATGTTATGCATGTAATAATTTTTGACACAAAGATGTAAATTGCAGAGCAAATAGAAAAAACAGAAAAAAATAGAAAAAACCTTGAAAGTCATGCACAAAATGGTTATCCAAGAAGGCCTAGTGAAACACAGAGAAGAAGCTACAACAGGTTCGAATCTTTGAGCATTGAAGTGGAATGCTACAAGTGCAACAAATTTGGACACATGATCAAATAATGTAGAATGACAGTTCCTCCTAGAGAATCAAAACATAATAACAACAATTATAGACAGGAATCTCAACAGATAATATGGTTAAGAAAGAATAATCAATATAACAATGAAGAATGCACACTCGCCCTACAAGATAAGAAAAAGAAACATGCGTGGTATGTTGATAATGGCTTCTCAAAACACATGTCAGGTGATGAGGACAAGTTTCTAACCCTGAGAAAGGAAATACATGGATCAATCTCCTTTGGAAACAATGAATCATATAGAATCATTGGAAGAGGCACAATTAGAATTGGAAACAATGATACCAAGGTAGAAAATGTTCTGTTAGTGGAATATATGAAACATAATATTCTAATTGTAAGTCAAATGTGTGACCAAGTTCACAAACTTATGTTCGATTCATAGAAGCACGAGATAATAAAATCAGGTTTAGGCAAACTGGTTCCAACAGTTGTAAGAACTTCAAGAACATATATGTATTAAGTGAAATTGGAAATGAAAAGTGTTGTCTAGGAAAGGAACATGAAGTATGGTTATGGCATAGAAGAATGGGTCACATAAACTTCAATAACCTCGTCAAATTCAACAAAAAGGAAGCATTTAGAGAAATGTCCCAGATCACGAAGCCAACCGACAAATTATGAAAGCATTGTTGATGCAACCCCCCTACCCTCCTGGGGATCTGCGACCTACCGGTCTAGGATCTTTATAATTTCTGAGTCGAATTGACTCTTCGGGCTCTTGATTGAACCAAAATCAATTATACATCGGCCCCTTTTCCTTCTATGTTCAGGTTCTGTTAGACCCGCGAGCTATTCTTGCACGCTTCCAAAACAGTAAGGTTCAGGTGCTAGCTCTTTTTGCGATTAGCCCCTTCTTCATATGGCCCCGAGCTGTGTCCTTGCACAAACACGTGATTGTGGGCACAGGAAAGAGTGGTTTCATAACAACCCGCTTTTCACCCCGCTATTCACCTCCAGCTTCCACACATCCCTTTGTTAAAAATGTGGTTGAAATTGTGGCCCACTCAAGGAGAATTAACGTCCGAGCATGTCCTGGCCCCACAATACTTCCCGTCCATTGATCTCTCACTTTCGATGATGATCCATGATCAACGACTGCTATCAAATCCCCTTTCCAGACTTCTTCTTCCTCCTTCCACCCGCGATCCCATATCTCTATGATCTGTTGACACGTAGCTCCCTTCCAAATCAACGACTGTGGCTGATTTTGGATTTTTGACATTCAATATTTTTGACTCTCAAACTTTCACTTCCTCCATATCACAATATTCCAGAGTGGAAGATCTGCTGCCACCTATCTCCTTGAATCTATGGCCAAGATCCCCTCCGCGAATCTAGCCTTCAGGAATCTCAAATCTCAAACTCCTTCTTTTCCCTGTGTAATAATATTTCGGAGTAGAATATCTATCGACACTTGTCCCCCTTAATCTATGGCTAGGATTTCCTCTGTGGATCTAGCCTTCGGGAATATTAATTCTCAAACGCTCACCATGAATGACTAGTTATCTTCCGGTGTGGAAGATCTGCTGACATGTATCCTCCCCAATCAACGGTTGTGCTCCCACTTCGAGACTTTGGCCTCCTAAACCAAATCAACGGTCTTTCGACCTCTTCCTTGATCAATGATCGAGATCTCCTTTGAGACTTCGGTGCTTTCACCGTATGCTGTCCTCCGGAGTGCTCCATACATGGAATTCTAGATCTAGCTCCACACGTCCGCTTCAAGATTAATGGTTGTAATCCGCTTCAGGACTTTGGCCTTTGACATTCTCAAATCTCAACCATCACAAATCTTCAGAGTGAATCCTTCTAGAGTGTCATATCCTCTGACACCTGTCCTCCTTGATCCAATGGCTGTCCAACGGAGCGAATATCCATCCTCCATGAATCCCATCATATATCAACGATCCATGTCCTTTCCTTTTGTATCTATGACCCTAGATTCTTTGGGATTTGATGCTTCGGGATATTCAGAAACACAAATTATCATAAACCTTGGAGCATGATCCTCTAAAGTTCACGATCTGGTGACACCTGTCCAACCTAGATCAACGACTTCTAGGTACTTCAGCTGTTTGGGCTTCAATGATCAAAAAATTTCTTCCTTCACATTCTCCCAGAGTGTTTCCACCCATAGTTCATGATCTTTTGCCACATTCCCTTATGGATCTGATGGTCCAGATTCTCTTTGTCCCTTTGGTTCTTCAATGCTTCGACTATTAGGGCTTTGGGAGTTTAAAACTCCTATGCACTCATTTCTCCTGAAGTGATTTGACCTGAAACAAACGATCTCTTAACGTGTGTCTCCCCCTTGATCAAATGACCTCTATCCACTTTGGGTCTTCAGGTTTCAGGAGTTTCAACTCCTGCGCACTCATTCCTCCCAGAGTGATTTCACCCAAAAAATCAGATCTTTTTCTCCCTGTTGCCCTGGATGATGTATGGTCCTTGTTCACTTCGGGACTTTGGGAATTTGACGAGTCCACTTTCCTACGTACACAAGGGTTAAGTCTTGTGCACTTACCGCTAGATCCAACGGTTGCTAGTCCTCTGCTCTTAGATCCAACGTATTGGGTTTGTTCCTCTCCTCTGCACTTCCTTCGTTCACTCAATGTAGATCTAATGGTCCAGGCTCCCTTCCACAATCGATCGGACAGTTTTTGTCACTCTTCCTCCTAATCTTTTGAATTCTTCCACCTTGGAAGAGTATTGTCATTGTTCAAATGTTTCAGCGTTTGAACTTCCTCCTGTGAACCCCACTACTTTGGGTTTCACTTGTGCTTTTGAAAGTGTTATCTCTTCTGAGATTTAGGAATTAGAATAAGTCTATCACCCACGCACTCCTTTCATTATCCCTTTTGATCTTGATCTCCTTGAAGATTTCGATCTCCCACGCACTCCTTGCGTTTCTAGGATTTCGTCAAACTCAGATCCGAAGGATTTCTTGAAAATAAATTCTTCTCACCCTCCAGGTGTTCTCCTTGCTCGATACACACCTTGCATAGATTCTCCTTACAGAGTGTTCAATAACTCTGTCTCTTTACGAACTCAACACAGAGTTCTTTCTGTGCATTCCTTGTAGTTTTGCTGATGAAGGTTCAACTCTATCTCTCCTGAGCTTCTCTAAGGTTAAATCACCTCTGTCAACGCACTCCTTATGGACTATGTGAACTCCTTGCACTAAAAAAATCAAAGAAATAAACAATTGAAACTTATTAAATACTTCACTAGTTTACGCATTCAAACCATGAATGGCATATAAAAACATAATAATGAACACAAATACATAAACACACTCTACACAGAAAAACTGCTTTTCTATTATCTTTGTGTGTCTATATAGATGTTTACAAAAACTAGATTGCAACAGAGTATTATTTCTCTCAAGTTATCCTAATCTAACTCTATTTTGAGTTTCGTTTCTAAGACCTCTCTACAAATCTCTCTCTCTCTCTCTCTCTCTCTCTCTCTCTCTCTCTACAAAACGAGGGCTCTATGAGCTTATCCTCTTCACCTCCTTAGTGCCATAACTATCTCAGTTAAGATACCATACTCCAACAACTTCATTACATAAATGAAAAGTCCAGATTTGACTTCGACCAAGACCTACTTACAATCAACCATTTAAGGTGACTCTGTCCACTACCTGTACAAAGTTATTTCTTGGAATTTATCAGCCTTACAACACAAATCCCTATAGGATCAGATTTCAAATTTAAAAATGGGAGGGTCAATGCCTCTCCTTCTCTGAAATGTGCATTGATGTGATGGAATGCTAGCACACTGTTGAGATGGAGAGATTCTCTTGCATCATTACTCCACTACTGGGAAAATCATGATCTCTTGCTCATGAGATCCTCTTCTCTAGTTTTGAAATCCTCTTGGATCCCAAACTTTCCCTTGGAGCTGTCCTCTTGCTCCTCTCCAACTATGTTGTTATTGTTGTTGCTGCTTATTCTTCTATTTCTTCCATGCTGCAATGAAAGGATATCTTCTATTCATCTCCCCTTTGCTGACTACTTTTTCTAACCTCAACATCAACTTCCTAATCTCCTCTATCACCCTGTCCAAATTCTCCAATGGTTGTTTCTCCTTATGCAGTCTTCTCGGCTGCAACTCTTCCTTATTAGTGGGTAGATCATATTGAGCCCCCATATCATTTTCTTCTTCTTTTGTTGAATTATATTGCCACCCTGCTACATGCTCCAATTATGCAGTCTCATCTTTGCGTTGCTGCTCAACTTCCTCCTATGACATATTGGTTTCTTTTGTCAGCTCCTCTTGTGCTGGCATATCTCCAACTCCCTCCAACCATTCCTATGGATGGTATGCTCCTCCATCTACTTCCAACTTGACCTGTTGAATGTGCAAGCTTTGCACCATTATCCTTCTCTCTAGGGCTTCCAATTCCTCATACATCTAAACAAAATCCATGTTGTCTATTTCCTCCTTTGCTACAGACTCCAATGCTACAATCATCTCCTGTTCAACCTACTAGCTGAAAATTTTGAGAAATTATGATGAATGTTCTCCTTCTGCTGGGGTAGACATCAATGTATGCTCCATTTCTTCCTCTTTGATAGTTTATTCTGGATATCCTTCCTCTTTTGTTTCACTTTCATCATGTGCAGTGGCCTCTACTTGGTTGTTTGGTAGGAATGTCTTGATCCCTCCAATAATCAGAATGCTCCTCTAATCCTCTTCTTTGATGGTGGAAGTATTTAACTTCTCATAATATTCATTCACATGGTATGTAAATCCACATGAACCTTCATCCATCAACACTCCTTGCTAATATGAACTCACTTCTGATCTCTTGAGACTTTCATACAGTCTCATTTCTTTCTTCTTGCTCACCTAGAAATTTGGGACTTCTCTTCTTCCCACCTGGCAGTCTATGATATCAACTGATCCCGTCTCATTGCCCACATGAAAATATATGAGATGAAATGATCCCATCTCATTGCCCACCTGGTAGTCTATGAGATCAACTGATCCCATCTCATTGCCCACCTAGCAATCTGAACTTTCAACACTGCTCCCTTGGAAGTATATGAGACCTTCCACTAATCTCTTTCTATTTCCCACCTGGCAACTTCAAAGTCCATTTCTGCCCACTCGACAGTTCATGAGATCTTCATCTGATCTCACCTCCTCCTCATGACTGAGGTGTCTCCCAATTTTTGGTTCATAGATGTGAATCTGTTCCTCCTTTGTGTCACTGAGGTTTTCTAATTCCCTCAGCCACCTTATCAATTCTTGTTGCTGCTTTCTATCCAACAACTTTTGAACATGACATTTTTCATTCTTGTTTAGAGGACATTTGTACCTCCAATGTACCTTTTCCTCGTGATGCATCCTCAATGCTAGTTGTTCCATCCTTGATCTTATATCATGGATCTCTAGATCCATCTTTGGATTGCATTTCTTCTTGCGACCTTCTCTTCGACCACGCTCATGGCCTTCAGTATCCATTTTCACCTTCTACCTTCCCTCCTGGAAAGTCTATGGATCACTCTACATCTGAGAGTATCTCCATCTTCTCTTGCAACTCAACTGGCTGTTTAAATTTTTGTTGCTGCGCACATGCAACAAACTTCTCTCAGAGCATCAATACTCTGCCTTCCTTTCGCCTACTATCTATAGGAAAATTTGAACCTATGATATAATATAATGTTACTAGATCATCCCTTTCACCGTCTCTCTCTTGTCTGTTGTCTGTAAACAAAATAATGGTCTCGTCCTCTTTCTCTTTCGTCTGAAATCTACAACTGAAAATTTAGCTCTGATACCACCTAATGCAGCCCCCCTACCCTCCTGGGATTCTACGACCTCCTGGTCTAGGATGTTTCTAATTTCTGATTCAAATTAACTCTTCGGGCTCCTGATTGATCCCAAATCAATTATACGCATGCCCCTTTTCCTTCTGTGTGCAGGTTCTTTTAGACCTGTGAGCTATTCCTGCACGCTTCCAAAACACTAAGGTTTAGGTGCTAGCTCCTTCTGCGATTAGCCCCTTCTTCATATGGCCCTGGGCTGTGTCCTTGTGCAAATGTGCAATTGTGGGCGCGAGAAAGAGTGGTTTCAGAACAAACCACTTTTCACCTTGCAATTCACCTCTAGTTGCCATGCATCCCTTTGCTAAAACCGTGGTTGAAATTGCGGCCCGATCAAGGAGAATTAATGTCCAAGGATGCCATGGCCCCGTAATCCTTCCCATCCATCGATATCTCACTTTCGACGATGATCCATGGTCGACGACCGATATCGAATCCCCTTTCCTACCTTCTTCTTCCTCCTTCCACACGCGATCCCATATCTCCACGATTTATTGACACGTAGCTCCCTTCCAAATCAACGACTGTGGATGATTCCAAATTTCCAACCTTCGGGAGTTTTGACTCTCAAAATTTCACTTCCTCCGTATGCAAATCTTCCAGAGTGGAAGATCTATTGCCACCTATCTCTCTAAATCTACATCCAAGATCCCCTCCGCAAATCCGGTCTTCGGGAATATAAAATCTCAAACTCCTGATTTTTCTTGTTTGATAATCTTCTGGAGTAGAATATTTATTGACACTTGTCCCCATTAATCTACGGCTAGGATTTCCTCCATGAATCTAGCCTTCGGGAATCTCAATTCTCAAAACCTTGCCACTACTGAATAGTTATCTTTCGGAGTGGAAGATCTGCTAACACATATCTTCCGCAATCAATGGTTGTGCTCCCTCTTCGGGAATTTGGCCTCCTCAACTAAATCAATGGTCTTTAGAACTACTCCTCGATCAACGATCGAGATCTCCTTTGGGACTTTGGCGCTTTCACCCCCTGCTTTCCTCCAGAGTGCGTCGTACCCAAAATTCCAAATCTGGCACCATGCGTATGCTTCCATATCAATGTCTGTCATTCTCTTTGGGACTTCATCCTTCGATGATCTCAAATATCAACCACCAAAAATCTGCAGAGTGAATCATTTCAGAGTTTTGGATCCTATGAAACCTGTCCTTCCTGATCCAATGACTATCCAATGGAGCAAATCTCCATCCTCCACATATCCCCTCATAGATCACAATCCATGTCCTTTCCTTTGGGATCTACGACCTTGGATGCTTCAGGATTGGATTCTTTGGGATATTCTGAAACAAAACTTCTCAAAAACCTCAGAGTACAACCCTACAAAGTTCATGATCTAGTGACACCTGCCCAACCCAAATCAACGACTCCCAGCTACTTCGGCTATTCAGGATTTGGTGATCTCAAATTTTCATCCTTCACATTCTCCCAGAATGTTTCCACCTAGAGTTCACGATCTTTCACCACGTTCCCTCCTAGATCTGATGGTCCAGATTCTGTTTGGCCCTTCAGCTCTTCGATGCTTCGACTATTTGGGCTTCAGGGTTTCAAAATCCTATGCACTCGTTTCTCTTGGAGTGCTTTGACCCGAAACACACGATCTATTGACGCGTGTATCCCCCTTGATCTAACGGTCTCTATCTACTTCGGGTATTCGGGTTTTGGGAGTTTCAAGTCCTATGCACTCATTCCTCCTGGAGTATTTTCACCCAAAAACTCATATCTTTCACCCCCTGTCGCCTTGGATGATGGACGATCCCTATTCACTTCAGGACTTTGACGAATCCACTCTCTTGTGCACACAAGGGTTAAGTCTTGTGCACTTACCTCTGGATCCAATGGTTGTTGGTCCTTTGCAATCAGATCCAACAAATTGGGTCTGTTCCTATCCTCTACGCTTCCATCGTTCACTAGACGTAGATCTAATGGTCTAGGCTCCCTTCCACAACTGATCAGATGGTTGTTGTTGCTCCTCCTCCTGAGCTTTTGACTTCTTTTGCCTTGGAAAATTTTTGTCAGTGTTCAAAGGTTTCGGCCTTTGAACTTCCTCCTATGGACCCGACTACTTTGGGTCTTTCTTATGCTTTTGAAAGCATTATATCTTCTGATATTTAGGACTTAGAATAAGTCCATCATCCATGCACTCCTTGCATTATCCCTTATAATATTGATCTCCTCGAAGATTTTTATCTCCCATGCACTCCTTGCATTTCTGGGATTTCGTCAAACTCAGATCCAAAGGATTTCTTAAAAATAAATTCTTCTCGTGCTTCTGGCATTCTCCTTGCTTGATACACACCTTGCATAGCTTCTCCTTAAAGAGTTTTTAATAAATTTGTCTCTTTACGAACTCAACACAGAGTTCTTTCTGTGCACTCCTTGCACTTTTTCTGATGAAGGTTCAACTCTATCTCTCTTGAGCTTCTCTGAGGTTAACTGACCTTTGTCAACACACTCGTATTAGATTATGTGCACTCCTTGCACTCGAGAAATCAAGGAAAGAAACAATTGAAACTTATTCAATACTTCACCAGCTTATGCATTCAAACCATGAATGGCATATAAAAACATAATAACGAACACAAATACATAAACACACTGTATGCAGAAAAAAATTCTTTTCTATTATATCTGTAGGTCTATACAGATGTTTACAAAAACTGGACTATAACAGAGTCCCAGTTCTCTCAAGTTCTCCTAATCTAACTCTATTTTGAGTTTCACTTCTAAGACCTCTCTACAAAGATCTGTCTCTCTCTTTACAAAACGAGGGCTCTATGAGCTTATCCTCTTCACCTTCTTAGTGCAATCACTGTCTCAGTTAAGACACAATACTCCTATGGCTTCATTACATAAATGAAAAGTCCAGATATGAATCTGACCAAGACCTGCTTACAATCAACCATTTAAGGCAACTTTGTCCACTACCTGTACAAAGGTATGGCTTGGCATTTATCAGCCTTACAACACAAATCCCTATAGGATCAGATTTTGAATTTAAAAATGGGAGGGTCAATGCCTCTCCTTCTCTGAAATGTGTGTTTATGTGCTATAATGCTGGCACATTGATGAGGTGGAGCGATGCTCCTGCATCAATTGTCAACAAGGAAAGAAAACAAAGACCCGGTTCAAATCAAAGGAATAATCCACAACAAGACTGCTGGAAATTGTGCACACTAATCTAATTGGACTAACTAGAATGAAGGGTTTAAAATTTAAGAAATATTTTATGTTATTGGTTGATGATTATACAAGGATGACTACAGTTTGTTTTCTCATGAAGAAATTAGAAGCATTTGAAAACTTCAAGTTATATGAGGAAATGGTTGAAAATGAAATGTATTAAAAAATCAAGTGTTTGAGATATGATAACAAAGGAGAGTTTACTTCAAAGGAATTTATGTATTTCTGCAACAATCATGGAATAAAAAGGAAACTATCCATTGCAAGGACACCTCAACATAATGGAGTTTTCTAGAGGAAGAACAAGACAATACATGAAATGACTTGAACAATGTTAATGGATTCTAAGTTGACATATATCTTTTGCACACATGCAGTGCACACATCAATTCACATTCAAAATAGATTAATGCTCAGAAAAAATAGTGATAAAACTCCCTACGAGCTACGAAAAGGACTATCAACGAATGTGAAGCACTTCAAATTTTTTGGAAGAAAATTCTACATCAAAAGAGAAGATGGAAGAATGGAAAAGTTTGATTCTCGTGCAGACAAAGGAAAAATTGTTGGGCACTTCAGTACAAGGAAAGCATACAAATGTTTTAGTCTAACACTCAACAATTTTATGGAAAGCATCAATGTAACAATTGATGAGATAGGTGGACGAAAAATAAAGAAATAAGAAAAGGAGTTAGTGGAACGGATTTATGAAGAAGAAGCAAAGGATGAAGAAATAACAGAAAGGGAATATGAAGAAGATCTGATACAAGTAGAAGAGAAAGAAGAGAAAGTGTTGGAGTTACTTCACACACACCTAGGATTTATTTTTCCTAAGGTTTTTACTTGTTTATTAGTCATAATTAGTCATTATCTAGTCTCCCATATTTTAGGGGAGAATATTTCACCTGGAGAATATTCTCTTTTAGTTGACACTTCAGTTTGACTAGTTGAGTTGATTTTAGATGTTGCATTGGTTTTGTAACCATGCAACATTGGGATCATCACCAACTCACTACTCTTTGTTCAGTCAGTTAACTAGTTAACTCAACTAGGTGGCAGTTCACTCCCGTAACTGCCTGAGAGACTAGACTAGGTGGCAATTTACTCTTGTAACTACTGGTGTGTGTCCAGATCAATCTAGACCACCGCTATGGCTCATTAGTTACTCATGTATCCTATATCTATTGTAAATTATTCACTCTTTGAGTGTGGAATACGGTTAATGATAATTCTTTCATTCTTTCTCTCCTTCTTCTTCTTTCTCAAATTGTCTCTGCAAATGTGTGTAGTATTTTCTAGATAGATATATTATGTGCAGGTTCAACACATTTACATGGTATCATAGCCGACAGACTGCTAAGTAAAATCTACACCAAATGTTTTTAGTAGATACAAAATATCGAAGAGAACAAAAAGATGGATTATTCACCATAAATACTTCTCACGCCTCATAACTATTTGGAATGGAAGCCAAAAATTCTTCTTATGCTCAGATGTAGAGTCTTGTACCAAATAACTATGGAAATGGAAGTAGAGCCTAATTCTGTCGATGAGGAAAACAATTTTCCCAATAGACAAGATATGGCCATAGGATGTATCCTCTATTTTATTTCTCTCAAAATTCTCCATCAAGTATATGATGACTCACAAGAATTCACTCCAAATGAATTATGGAGCAGATTGGAGGTTTTATTTGGGTATAAGGATGAATGCATGCAAAATGTTGACAAGATAGAGAATGTAGAAAAGCCACTGGAAGATAAATCAGCTCAGTTTGAAGAGCCTTCTACACAAGTATTTGTAGAAATTTGTATTCCAATAATTGAAGATGATGTCTACTCTGTTTCAGATTTGTTTTCTGAAATTCACATGGAAGATATATGGCATGAATCTCAAGAGTCACATGCAGACACTTTTCCATGTGCAATGCATGCATCTCAGAAGACAAAAAGGGAGCCACACACATCAAAATCAATTATTACATTTTTTGATCACAATTTGTAGAAACAAATTGGATATTTGAATTTCTCTCAGGAAAATATCCAATTTAAAAAAAAACAATCATATGAAAGAGTCCCGAAAGTGAAGTTATGATCGTTTCAAAATCAACAAAATTTCAGTGTTTTTTTCGGAAATGGTCGTACGGTTTTCAAAATTTCATCCAAAATTTATTTGGATATTATTCATTACAAGAAGATAAAGTGCATATGTGTGGAAATATCAATGATGCATATACTTCATCAGATCCGTGCAGACATCTACATATTTAACAAAATCTTCAAAGAGCACAAACTTGCATAGTTGCGAGGTCTTGTTGGAGTGAAGGACATGGTTGCTTAGCAACTTCCTTTTGTTCCTTATCATTTTTTTTTATGCATTGTAATTTGAGGGGGGGTTTTGTTCCCATGAGGTTTTCCCTCTTTCCTCGTTTAGTTCAGTGTATATTTTGTATTTGGTTACCTAACATGGCCTCGTAGCCGTGACCCATTCTTTATTTTCACCATAGTGATGTTCAGGGGGGGTGTTGGAGTTACTTCACACACACCTAGGATTTATTTTTCCTAAGGTTTTTACTTGTTTATTAGTCATAATTAGTCATTATCTAGTCTCCCATATTTTAGTGGAGAATATTCCACCTGAAGAATATTCTCTTTCAGTTGACACTTCAGTTTGACTAGTTGAGTTGAGTTTAGATGTTGCATTGGTTTTGTCACCATGCAACATTGGGATCATCACCAACTCACTACTCTTTGTTCAGTTAGTTAACTGAAGACTAGTTGGCTAGTTAACTCAGCTAGGTGGTAGTTCACTCCCGTAACTACCTAAGAGACTATAATAGGTGGCAGTTTACTCTTGTAACTACTGGTGTGTGTCCAGATCAATCTAGACCACCACTATAGATCATTAGTTACTCGTGTATCCTATATCTACTGTAAATTATTCACTCTTTGAGTGTAGAATACGGTTAATGAGAATTCTTTCATTCTTTCTCTCCTTCTTCTTCTTTCTCAAATTCTCTCTGCAAATGTGTGTAGTATTTTCTAGCTAGATCTATTCTATGTAGGTTCAACACATTTACAGAAAGTACCTCCAAAGATGCCCAGAAAATGAATATAGAAGAATCATCCCTCAGATAAGATCATCGAGAACAAATATGCATGAGTTTAGACTAGAAGAAAAATTCGTTCACCATAAAAACTACCCCTATCACTCTTATCTTCAATTGAACCCAACAATTTTGAATAAACCAACAAGGATAAATTATGGATAAATGACATGAATGAAGAATTGGATCAGATAGAGAAGAATGACAGTTGGGAATTGGTTCCAAGACCGAGGTACAAGAATGTGATCGACACCAAGTGGGTCTTCAGAAATAAACTGAATGAAGATGGAGAGGTTATCGAGAAAAAATCTAGATTGGTATGTAAATGATACGCACATGTTGAAGGTATCGAATTTGAAGAGGCATTTTCCCAAGTTGCAAGAATGGAAGTGATCAGATTGATCCTATATTATGCATTCTGAAAAAATATTAAAACATATCAGATGGACGTGAAATCAACCTTTCTGAATGGGGAACTAGAAGAATAAGTCTACATTGAGCAACCATAAGGATTTCAATTTTTAGAGAGTGAATAGTATGTGTGAAGGTTGAACAAGGCCTTGTATGGTCTAAAACAGGCCCCTAGAGCATGGTATTATAGACTGGACAAATATCTTCAACAATAAGGATTCAGAAAAGGAAATGAAGACAAGAACCTATACATCAAGGTAACTCAAGATAACGTTTTATTAATTGAAGTCTATGTTGACGATATCATTTTTGGAAGTGACGATGATAGGTTCAACCAAAAATTTGCAAAGGATATGGAGAATGAATTTGAAATGTCATTACTTGGAGAACTATCCTTCTTTCCGGGTCTTCAGATATGTCAAAGTAACCAAGGAATTTTTGTTTCTCAAACATAATATATCAGATAAATGCTAAATAGGTTCATAATGGAAGATTACAAACCAATCAATATTCCTACGCAAACCAGTTGCAAGTTAAGTAAAGATGATGATTCAAAGTATACAGATAAAAAAGGCAGTATAGGTCAATGATTGACAACTTACTTTATGTGACAAAATACAGACCAGATGTAATGCAGGCAGTTGGACAGGTGGCACGATTCAAGTAGGACCAAAGGAATCACATGTTCTAGAAGTGAAGAGGATATTTAGATATCTCAATGGTACAAAAGAGTTTTGATTATGGTATCCAAAAGGAAAGGTTTTATCACTTATTTCCTACACATATGTAGATTTGGTATGTTGCATTGATGAATAGAGAAGAACAATTCGAGCATCGTTCTACTTGGGTGAGTGTTTGGTGTCTTGGATAAGCAATAAATAATAATCAATATCATTGTCTACACCCGAACCAGAGTATATTGCAACAAAAACATGTTGTACATAGGTTCTATGGATGAAACAAACTCTAATAGATATATTGGTTGAGTATGATGAGCACATTCCAATATATTGTGATAATACAAGCACCATCAATATCTCAAAGAGTCCAATGATGCACTCCAAGAAGAAGCACATTCTAATCACATATCACTTTCTATGAGAACATGTTGCAGAGAAGAACATCATAGTTGAATATGTGGGAACAAAAGAACATGTTGCAGATATCTTAACAAAACCTCTTTAAATGGAAGCTTTTGAGTATCTTCAATAGAGACTCAAAGTAATTTCTACTCCAAAATAAATGATTTTGAATGCTTATCTTATATGTCTTAGATTTACATGAGGAAGAACCATAAAGAAGACAATTCAGTTAGGGGGAGTAGTTTGAGGAAGAGTTCAGTTAGGTAGAGAAACCTCGACGAGAATATTCCTTTGTCATTAATGTCAAAGGTGGAGAGATTCATCAGATGCATATATATATATATATATATATATATATATATATATATATATATATATATATATATATATATATATATATATATATTAATTGTATATTGTGTTTAAATCATAATGTTATTTTATTCAATTTGATTTATTGTTGAAAAAGTTGAGTGACAAAAAAAAATTAATAATAATAATAATAATAATCTATTTTTAAGG